>JALGBA010004109.1:32500-142500 GCA_023970755.1 Azemiops feae | reverse complement strand
AGAATAGAATAGAATAGAATAGAATAGAATAGAATAGAATAGAAGATAGGATATGATATGGAATGGAATGGAATGGAATGGAATAGAATAGAATAGAATAGAATAGAATAGAATAGAATAGAATAGAATAGAAGATATGATATGATATAGAATAGAATGGAATAGAATAGAATAGAATAGCATAGCATAGAATAGAATAGAATAGAATAGAATAGAATAGAATAGAATAGAATAGAATATAGGATATGATATAGAATAGAATAGAATAGAATAGAATAGAATAGAATAGAATAGAATAGAATAGAATAGAATAGAATAGAAAATAGAATAGAATAGAATAAGAAATAGAATAGAATAGAATAGAATAGAATAGAATAGAATAGAATAGAATAGAATGGAAATTAGAATAGAATAAGAAATAGAATAGAATAGAATAGAATAGAATAGAATAGAATATAGGATATGATATAGAATAGAATAGAATAGAATAGAATAGAATAGAATGGAATAGAATGGAAATTAGAATAGAATAGAATAGCCATTTCATTACCCAACTAAGTAACATCATCAATGCTAGAGTAGAAAGAGAAGGCAAAAATGTAGACTTTGAAGAGGACCTTTCCCTGCTTTTCTAAAACTTAGCAAGTTGCAGTGACCCTCTTTTTTGGGGGTGGGTGGTGGGGTGGGTGGAATGGGAGGAAGACAAGGCAGTAAAATCTTGACCAGTGTGTGTTGAAATGGCCTTCCTAATTCAGCCTCTCTCCCTGTTTGCCTGCAGCCTGAAAGATTTCAAAATAAATAAATGCATTTCCAGAGCTTGTTTGTCAGGAGTCTAAAACGGACTGATGACCAAGGAGAGACCAGATCATATTTACAAATTTGAAATAAAGGGGGGAAAAAATCATTTCCCCCTAGCCTAGGTGGAGCCAGTTTTCCTTGGCACATCTGCTTCTTTTTCCCAAATCTTAAACCAAAATCTGGTGACCACTTCAAGCTTGCCTCTGCTTAAAACCTTCAAAAGATTCAAAAGGATAGACTTTGCAGTGGTCTTTTTATTACAGGAATTAAAGGAAATTTGTTGCAAATCTGCAAGGTTTTTGGTGAGGTAGGGTCTTTATCATCACGGGGGTAAAAAAAAGGCACGCTGTGTTAAAAATAAAGCCCAAACTTTTCAGCTTAAAAAAAAAAAAGAAGGAATTTTGTTCTGTTGATAATAACCTTGTTTGTCATTGGGGTTGACGCTTGGTTAACCTTGATTCTTTCTGTTTGCAGCGCAGAATTCCCCCCCCCCTCTAGTGTGCAATTGTTTACATGTACTAGTGCAAATCAAATATCAACCTCATTCTATCCCCCAATATTCCTTTTTTTAGTAGAATCCTCTCAAACGCAGATTTTACCAGGAAATGAGCTTTTTCTGAGTCATGCCCTGCATAATTAGGTTTTCTTCAAAGTCACTTTGTGATGTTTTTCCCCCCCCCCTCTTCACAAATGATTTCATTAATTTCTCCAGAGGTTGCAGTGACCCTAGACTGCTAATCTTTCCATTGTGTGGCTCCTTTCAAGCAGAAGTCTTGTGTTTATTTATTTATTTGGTCACGGAAGATAGATTATTTGTATTAGAAAACTGCTTGGACTAGCTTCCATAACCATTTTTTTTTTTTTTTGCTTTTCTAATTCTATACCATCATGCCAATAAATGCTCCTGGTCTCTATAGACCATCAGGGCAATGACGGATGTCATTACTGTATATATTGTAACAATCCCCAATAAAAGAGAATATTTTTAGCTCAGGGTTGAACTGTGGGGTCCTTGGTGCTCTCTGAGCTTGGTGGTTTTCTTGCAGATATTTCATTGCCCAACTAGGTAACATTATCAGTGCTAGGAGGGAGGTGGGTTTACAGAAATTAGGGGAGGAGGAGGAGGAGGAGGAGGAGGAGGAGGAGGAAAGGACTGTGGGATCCTTGGTGCTCTCTGAGCTTGGTGGTTTTCTTGCAGATATTTCATTACCCAACTAGGTAACATTATCAGTGCTAGGAGGGAGGTGGGTTTACAGAAATTAGGGGAGGAGGAGGAGGAGGAAAGGACTGTGGGATCCTTGGTGCTCTCTGAGCTTGGTGGTTTTCTTGCAGATATTTCATTACCCAACTAGGTAACATTATCAGTGCTAGAAGGGAGTGAAGCTTGCGAAATGGAGGAGGAGGAGGAGGGGAGGAGGAGGAGGAGGGGAGGAGGAGGAGGGGGAGGAGGAAGAAGAAGATTCAATTGTTTCACTTGAGATTCAATTGTTTCAGGGAACCTTAATATACTAGAATCAGGAAAAAGACAGGCGCCCAAATGTCAATTCATTGCATTTTCTTTTTTTATATATATATATATATAAAATAACTTTTATTTTAGATTTCTCAGGCTGGAGACTTGCTAATCGAAGTTTACGTGGAAAGGAAGGAACCTGATTCCAGCATTATAATAAGGGTTTGTATGACATTTTTTTTTTTAAAAAAAGTTTATTTTGTCTGTTGCTTTAAAGGCTGTTCAAAAGGCCATTCTCTCTTTTTTTTCAAACATTGGCCCAAGTTGCTAATGTTTAAATTTATATCTATTTAATTATTATTACATTTGGCAGAACGAGTTCCAGACTCAATCATAACCATGCACAGAACCCTGTATCTAGTCTAGTGCAAAGAAGGACGAGGGGGGACATGATAGCAGGGTTCCAATATTTGAGGGGCAGCCACAAAGAAGAGGGGGGTCAACCTATTCTCCAAAGCACCTGAAGGCAGGACAAGAAGCAACAGAGGGAAACTGATCAAGGAGAGAAGCAACCTAGAACTCAGGAGAAATTTCCTGACAGAACAATTAATCAGTAGAAACCAGAAGCTGTGGATGCACCAACACTGGAAGTTTTTAAGAATAGAATAGAATAGAACAGAATAGAGAATGGGACTAGAATAGAATAGAATAGAATAGAATAGAATAGAATAGAATAGAATAGAATAGAATAGAATAGAATAGAATAGAATAGAATAGAATAGAAGGAATGTAGAATAGAGTAGAGTAGAATGGAATGGAATGGAATGGAATAGAATAGAATAGAATAGAATAGAATAGAAAAAGAATAGAATAGAATAGAATAGAATAGAATAGAATAGAATAGAATAGAATAGAATAGAATAGAAGGAATGTAGAATAGACTAGAAATAATAGAATAGAACAGAACAGAATAGAATAGAATAGAATGGGAATAGAATAGAATAGAATAGAGTAGAGTAGAATAGAATAGAATAGAATAGAATAGAATAGAATAGAATAGAATAGAATAGAATAGAATAGAAGGAATGTAGAATAGAATAGAGTAGAATGGAATGGAATGGAATGGAATAGACTAGAAATAGAATAGAATAGAATAGAATAGAATAGAATAGAATAGAATAGAATAGAATAGAATAGAATAGAAGAAATGTAGAATAGACTAGAAATAATAGAATAGAATAGAATAGAACAGAACAGAATAGAATAGAATAGAATAGAATGGGAATAGAATAGAATAGAATAGAATAGAATAGAATAGAATAGAATAGAATAGAATAGAATAGAAGGAATGTAGAATAGACTAGAAAGAATAGAATAGAATAGAATAGAATAGAATGGGAATAGAATAGACTAGACTAGAATAGAATAGAATAGAATAGAATAGAATAGAATAGAATAGAATAGAATAGAATAGAATGAAGAATAGAATAAAATAGATCATAAGCCTGAAAAACGGTCATAAGTCACTTTTTTCAGTGCTGTTGTAATTTTGAATGGTCACTAAATCAACTGTTGTAAATCAAAGACTACGTTTTCTCCAGTTACAGCAACTCTAAGCTTCGTGTTTTAAACTGATTCCGACTGTGGAAATTTCTAAAGAAATACCCCAAAGTCCTCCATAGCATGATGGGAAGAGCAGGAGAGAGAGAGAGGGAGAGAGAGGGAGAGGGAGGGGAGAGAGAGAGAGAGAGAGAGAGAGAGAGAGAGAGAGAGAGAGAGAGAGAGAATCAGAATTTAAGCATTGGTTTAATAAAAGTTAGAGGGATTTGACGAAGATTGGTTTCCTTATAATTTTAGATTTCATGTCACAGGTCAGCAGGACTTATGTTTTTAATTTGAAGGATTGATGAGATTTGTCTCTCTCTTTCCTCTAAGAAATATCAAATAGGTCTTCGGAGGGGAAATGACATGGGACAAAATGCTTCCCGTAATGTTCTTTCTGTAATTTTTAACCGTAATGAGTCTTTTCTGATATCTTCTTCCAGAGCTGATAATGGTGTCTTGGTTGAGCGTTTCCCCCCCCCCTCCCTGTGAGAGCATAAAACTCTGGACACAAGTTT
This sequence comes from Azemiops feae, assembly GCA_023970755.1. Lineage (NCBI taxonomy): Eukaryota > Metazoa > Chordata > Lepidosauria > Squamata > Viperidae > Azemiops > Azemiops feae. Next base: position 138,129 of record JALGBA010004109.1, on the reverse strand, counting down.
TAGACCCTCTCGGTAATTTTGAATCATTTCTAAACTCTTAATCTGATCTTCAAAGTAGATCTCCCCAACAATGGAGGCAGGAGAATTGACGAATGACGTCTTGGGAATAAAAAACATCACACCCCATAAGGACGACACGTGGGCCACCTTTGAAGTGATTGAAAATGGAGAACTGGGTTAGTCACGTTTGGCGTCATCACTGAATATTTATGTTTATGATTCCTTGCTGTTTTCTTTGCAGAAAATTAATAATAATACTGGGAGTCTTAGTAGCACTATTCCATGGAAACCCTCGATGTAATGGGATTCTGAAGATGTTTAAGAAGTTCATTTTGGAGAGGTGACAGGAGAAGGACTACCTTGACCAAACTCCTCTCCCCTCCCCTCCATTCATTTCCTCTTCTTTTCCCTCCTCTCCCCTCTAGTTTATGCCCCCCTCCCCAACCCCCTCTCCTTCCTTCCTTCCTTCCTTCCTTCCTTCCTTCCTTCCTTCCTTCCTTCCTTCCTTCCTTCCTTCCTTCCTTCCTTCCTTCCTTCCTTCCTTCCTTCCTTCCATAAATGCCTCCCTCCCTCCCTTCCCTCCCCTCCCCCATTCCTTCCTTCCTTCCTTCCTTCCATACATGCCTCCCTCCCTCCCTTCCCTCCCTCCCTTCTTTCCTTCCCTCCATTCCTTCCTTCCTTCCTTCCTTCCATACATGCCTTCTGTCAACGCTGTTAATATGGGATATTATTGCATTGACAAGATATGCAGAACTGTTTGGTATTTTTGGAGTTAAATCAGATGACATACAGAGGGAGGAGAATTGTGAAGAAAGGGGGAGATTGGGAAGAGAAGTGAATCTTTGGCCTCCAGCCTAATTGGAAGACGTAAATCATGACAGTAAAGTAAGGGAGGAGTTAGCAAGATAAGACAGACGCCAGCCAGAGAAATCCAGATTCTGGCATCCGTTTTGTAATGTACCGAAGTATTGTAGCAAAACTTCTGGCAAGGAATGCAAAATAAATAAACTATGAGAGTTTTAAGGAGTGCTTCCTCCTTTGGACCACAACACCTTCCTTCCTTCCATACATGCCTCCCTCCCTCCCTCCATTCTTTCCTTACTTCCTTCCTTCCATACATGCCTCCCTCCCTCCCTCCATTCTTTCCTTCCTTCCTTCCTTCCATACATGCCTCCCTCCCTCCCTCCCTTCCCTCCCTCCCTTCCCTCCATTCCTTCCTTCCTTCCTTCCTTCCTTCCTTCTTCCTTCCTTCTTCCTCCTTCCCCTTCCTCCTCCATAATGCCTTCCTCCCTTCCCTCCCTTCCTTCCTTCCTTCCATTCCTTCCTTCCTTCCTTCCATACATGGCCTCCCTCCCTTCCCTCCCTCCCTCCCCTCCCTCCCTTCCTTCCTTCCATACATTCCCTCCATCCCTCCCTCCTCCCTCCTCCCTCCCTCCCTCCCTTTCCTTCCTTCCTTCCTTCCTTCCTTCCTTCCTTCCTTCCTTCCTTCCTTCCTTCCTTTTCATTTTACCATAAATTGCAGTAAGCCGGAAACCTTATAACACTGGAAACTTCTCTAACATGGCAGTTTCAGTTGAGAGAATTGTGGGGGTGCATTTATCATCACAAGTAGCTGTGTTTAACTTGCTGAGCTCCCATTTTGAAGCGGTACCTGCCTTGTGAAGTAACCTTGTCCTCTTTCCGGGGAATTCAGTCTTCCTTCTAACAACCCTCAACTCAAATTAATAATTGTTTACTAGATGAAACAAAACTCTGAAAACGCAGGTATATCCTACATTTTCCAGAATGTAATTTCCTTCTAATATTTATTGTTAGATTGGAACAAACAGTTCTGTTGCAGTTTACTAGCAACATAGAATGACCTTGGGAGCAGAATAATGGGATATATGTTTGACAGATGTCTGAAGTATTGGAACTGAAATATTAACAATGAGCTGAAATATTTGTATATTGAGCAGCAGAGATAGAAAATTAAGTTATCTGGCCTTATGTAAGGGATTTGCTGTGGTGGGACCTCTGGAATATAAAATTTCGCTAGCCATTTATATAAGATGAATACTTTGCAAATAATGTATGTTCCTGGGGAAATAATGAATGTTTTCCAACCAATGATTTATGTTCAACATAAATGTCAACATAGCTGTAAATAAAGCAATACATATTTACTTAGGGAGCTCACACATTATTGGTTGAATGTGTCTTCTTTTGATGCTTTTTGTTTTTGAAACTATCTCTTTAAGGTAGAATGAAAACCATCACATATTTGTGTAAATAAAATTTTGCACTAGGCAAAAGAAGAAAGCTCTTACCTTGACCCCCATCTCAATATCACCTTGACCTTCTCTCAAATTATTAAAAGGCTGGCTATGTTGATGTTTCCTAAAATATAAATAAAACTCACTTCCATGCAACCTTTCCAGCCTGGATCAACCCTGGTGTCAACATCCAGCTCAAGAAGCTAAATAAAACTCCAGGTTCATTTTACTTCTGAAAAGCTTACTGTTTATTGAATACATAGCTTGGTTAGGTCAAAGCAAAACTAACTCTGAGGTTCCAACACCAGTTCATAGACTTAAACAATAATTTTCCCAGCCAAACCCCCAACAATTTACGTAATCCATATCAACAAGTTCACTTTGCTATGGGAACCGTCTGCTTCAAATCCACACCTGTTCTGGTGTCCTTGACGAGCCTTCAGGCTCCCACAGTCTGCAGCTGAATCGAAGAAGTTTCGTTTCTCCATTTAACCTACTTGAGAGACACATCCCCCATCCCCCTTAATCTAAAGGCAAGATGAAACGCAGAGGTACATAGTTTCACTCTTGGCACCTGTTTTATCCAGGGTTGATCATGGATGTTAAACTACAATGCCTATCATTCCCCAGTTAGCATTGGCAGCATGTCTGGAAATAAGGGAAGTTGTGCTCCATTTACAGGTAGTCCTTGACTTACAACTGTTGGTGACTGTTCAAAGTTACAACAGCACTGGAAAAAAGTGGTTTGTGACTGTTTTTCTGTTACAACCTTTGCAGCATCCCCGTGATCATGGGATCAAAATTTGGATGCTTGGCAGCTGGTTCAAATTTATGACTGTTGCTATGTCCCAAGGTCATGTGATCAAATTTTGCGACCTTCTGACAGGAAAAGTCAACAGGGAAGCCAGATTCACTTGACAACCAGGTTACTGACTTATCAGCTGCAGTGTTTCACTTAATAGCTGTGGCAAAAAAGGTCATAAAATCAAGCAAAGCTCACTTTAACCATAAAAGGTTTGGGCTCAATTGTGAGAGTAAGCTAAGGGACTACCTGTATATCTAAGGGTTTCAGATTGGGAAAGGTTACTGTTCCACTTTACAAAATGTATTGCTATCTGAGTGCCCCAATTCTGTAACGTTGAAATGAAAAAAAAAATGTAGCCTGTGATAACTCTAGATCAGGGGTAGGCAACTTTGTCTATTTTATGACTCGTGGACTTCAACTCCCAGAATTCCTGAGCCAGCCATGGTGGCTCAGGAATTCTGGGAGTTGAAGTCGACGAGTCATAAAAGAGCCAAGGTTGCCTACCCCTGCTCTAGATCATTATTTCCCAACCTTGACAAATTGAAGCTGAGTGGACTTCAACTCCCAGAATTCTTAGCTCTCTCTCTCACATATAGATGGCCCATTCAAGTTTATAGAAGGAGCAAGAACTCATTTGATGCACTATATTAGTTTCTTCCTGGCTTTAAATGAGTCCCCTGCTTTAAAAAGCCTTTCAAACAGCAGCCCCCAAACCTTTTGGACACCAGGAACCGTTTCATAGAGAGAGGGTTTTCCGCAGACTGGATGGGACGTGGTTTTGTGTGCTGGCTGCATCCTGCTTGTTTACACGGCCCGGTTTATAATAATAATAATAATGATAATGATGATAATAATAATGATAACAATAAAAATAACAATGATAATAATGATAATAATAATAACAATAACAACAATAACCACCACCACCACCACCACCACCACCACCACCACCACCAACAACAACAACAACAACAACAACAACAACAATAACAATAATAATAATAATAATAATAATAATAATAATAATAATAATAATAATAATAATAATAATAATAATAATAATAATAATAATAATAATAATAATAATAAAGTTGGAAAGGACCTTGGAGGTCATCTAGCCCAGTGGTTCTTAACCTTTTTGAACGAATCGCCCCCTTGAGCCAATGAGGAAGTTGTCATCGCCCCCCTCCCCCAACATAACCTCTCAATCACAACATAGGAAATAATTCTTCAATTTATGCAAACACTTTTTTTGTTTTCTTTAAAATTGTCATCAGGACATATCAATGCAAATAATTTATTTCCAGTCTTTTCCCCATATCTCAACTGTGTGAAAATTTTTGGTGCCACCCGTCACTTTATTCCCAAACTTCATGAATCATGTATTTCATTATTATCTTATTTATTCAAGACACTTAAATGTAATGACCACTGAAAACAAAATTCAATTGCAAGAAAGTGAAATGCCCGAAAAGAAAAACAGTAACATTTAATGATTGAATTACAAGTGAAATTTAAGACGCAAAAAGAAATATAAAAAGGGCATAACAACAAACCGCAATGCAGGAACTAAGAATTTCAAGACGAAAACTCTGAAACTAAATTAAGATTCGAGGAAAGTATATATAGTCACGCACACTGTAAAAAGGATTAAAAAGACACAAAGAACATATAATATCAAACTGGAGTGCACGCTAAAAAAGTACAATACAAAGAGACACAAAAAATGTTTTACAGAGCACAACAAAAATTCAAAAACAAAGCCGAAAACTCAAACTGGAACGTGAAATCCAATGCAAGCAAATAGAATGATAAAAGCTCAGACAATTATTAACGAAAAAAAATGTATGTACACAAAAAGCAAAAAAAAAGAACATCAATGGCTGCCTTGTGCTTGGTGAGCTGATGCCAATTTCTTGATGTCTGGAACCATTTTTGTTAATCGCATTCTTAAATCACCGCGCTCAGAGATCTTCAACATGTTCCTTGACTTAGAAAGGATCTGTTGGACGGCACTGAAGCCCCTCTCCACTAAGTAAGTGGAAGGAAAGGCTAAAAGAAGCAACTTAACTTCTTCCCACAATATTGGGTAAGTGTTCCTCATTTTCACCCAAAAAGCTTCGTAGCCGTAACTCTGAAAATGTGACTGGGCTTCACAGTCGTATTTCAGATCTGTCAGTGGCTCTTGCAGTTTGGGATGAAGTTGTGCAAAGTCTGCTGTGAAAGGATTTAGCATCCAAGTGGGCACTTCCAGATTTATCAGATCATAGAATCTGGTTTCCATATCTTCTTTTAGTTGCTTCAAGTGGCAGCAAAAAACGTCCAAATCTTCTCCTTGGAGTTCACGTTCATTACCAAGGCTTGGGAACTGATACAGCTCCTGGCGACTCATATTGCTTGCAAGGAGGTCCAATTTGGAAATAAATGAGCAGATTACTCCCTTGGCCTTAACAAAATTGATTTTATCTCCTTGCAGCTTTACGTTCACTTCATTCAGCTTGTCAAAAACACCAGCGAGATAAGCTACATCCAGACGTCGAAGTTTAAGAGAATTGCTTAGACTTGGGTCAATGGATTCAAGAAATTCGACAACTGTGTCAAAAAGTTCGTGGAATCGCCGCAAACACTTTCCTTTTGAAAGCCATCTTACTTCGGTGTGCAAAAGGAGACGTTCAAACTCCTCATCATTTTCTTCACAAAGCTTGTGAAAAAGTCGGTTGTTCAAGGCATGCGACTTAATTTTATTCACAGCATTAATGACGTAACGTAGAGACTCGTGCAAACGGCCACTCAAATTTTTTGAGACAAGGTGCTGGCTATGAACGACGCAATGGACAGTCATAACTCCAGGTACAACCGATTTTAGATGAGCTTGAAATCCGCGATATCGTCCAACCATGGATGCAGCTCCGTCGGTTGCACATGCCACGACGTTTGTCAAAGGGATGTTTTTCTCATTAAAAAACTCTTCAACCTTTTTAAATATCGAAGAACCTTTTGTGTCGGTGGCTAAATTTCGAACAAATAACAGTTCTTCCCCGATCTCTTCATTTCCGTTGATGAAACGGACATAAGCCAATAACAAGGCTTCATTTTCACGAATCGTTGACTCGTCAATCTGCATCACGAATTTCGTATTTTTCAAGGTGTCAATAAGCCTTTCTTCCACATCAGCAGCCATTTCATCAATTCTTTTTGATACGGTGTCATTGCTCAAAGGAATCGATTGCATGATAGTGCTTGCGCTGGGCCCCAACATGGTGGCAACAATCTGTTTCACTGCTGGTAAAATCAGTGTTTCTCCGATAGTGTGAGGTTTGCCACATTTTGCTATCAACAAAGATACTTCATAGGAACAAATGAGCCCCTTGTTGGCGTTGAGTGACGATTTTCCAAATAACTTCCCAACAGTGCTGCGACCCTCAAACTTAGCCTTTAAGGATTGGAAAAACGATGCTGGTTTGTCGGCTTTATCCGAATGAATTCTTACAAAATGTTCTTTCAGTCGGGAAGGCTTCATCGCTTCATTTGAAAATGTTTTCTCACAAAGAAGACAAAACGGAAGCTGTACATTGGAAGGAGATGGAATGAATCCTAATTTTAGGTATTCCGTTGAATATTGGCGACACTTCCTCTTCTCGGCCATGTTGAGAGGTCTTCGAAATGAAAGGCACTACCTGCAAATTAAATTTTCGACTCCATTGGAACACTAGAAAAACGCACGCAGTGTTATCTTCATTTTAGATGTCAAAAGGATCTCTCTCTCTCTCTCTCTCTCTCTCTCTCTCTCTCTCTCTCTCCCTCCCTCCCTCCCTCTCTCTCCCTCTTTCTGCCCTTGGTCTGCCAGTCCTCTTCCCCCACTCTGTGTGTGTGTGTGTGTGTGAGAGAGAGAGCGAGAGAGAGGCATTTGCACTTCCTCTCTCTCTCTCTCTTTCCTCTCTCTTTCTCTCTCTCTTTTTCACTTTCGCCTCTCCCTTTCTCTCTTTCCTCTCCCTCCCTCCCCCATCTCTCTCTCGGTGCTGAAGGGGCGGGGAGGGGGCAGGAGGCAGCAGAAGGCGCCGAAAGGCGCCCGGGGAGATGCGTGGCCGGCTCGGCTGCCCAGGGAGCAGCCCGGAGACGGCCCAGGGAGTGATGCCCCCACCGGCCGCCGGCCCAGCCAGGACTGAAACAAGAGACGTGGCTAGGGAGAAACGCCTGTGCTGGATGGCGGCGGAAGGCAGGCTGGGTCCCGGATGGCTGCTTTTCACGGCCAAATGCCGGATGCTGGGCAATTGACTGGGACAGAAGAGCAGGGTGGGGGGAGGCTATGTAAAGCGCATCTCCCCAAGCCGCTCCGTTCGGCAGTCCCAGCTGGGGCATCGCTCCATGGGCCATCCCCGGGCCGCTCCCTGGGGAGCCTCCCCCACCCCGCTGTTCTGCCCCAGTCAACTGCCCAGCATCCAGCGGCCATCGCACAGCCAGATGCCTGTGGGTCGCGGATTGCCGGGAGCGCCGCGTGGCGCGGGAGGCTTGTCAATGCAGCCAATGGGCGGGGCGTTCTGCAGATGCCCCGTGGCCCGTGGCTTGACCCCGGGGATGCTGGCGGCGCGAGGGGAGGCTTGGCGATGCAGCCAACAGGCAGGGCATTTCGCAGATGCCCTGTGGCTTGAGCCCGGGGACCCCGGCGGCATGAGGGGAGGCTTGGCGATGCAGCCAACAGGCAGGGCATTTCGCAGATGCCCTGGGGCCTGCGGCTTGAGCCCGGGGACCCCGGCAGCGTGAGGGGAGGCTTGGCGATGCAGCCGACAGGCGGGCCGTTCTGCAGATGCCCCGCGGCCCGCGGCTTGAGCCCGGAGATGCGGGCAGTGCGAGGGGAGACTTGGTGATGCAGCTGACGGCCCCGTCCATCGGCTGCATGGCCAAGCCTCCCCTCGTGCCGCCGGCATCCCCGGGCTCAAGCCGCGGGCCATGGGGCATCTGCAGAACACCCGGCCCGTCGGCTGCATCGCCAAGCCTCCCCTCACGCCGCCAGCATTCCCGGGCTCAAGCCGCGGGGCATCTGCAGAATGCCCCGCCCGTTGGATGCATGGCCAAGCCTCCCCTCGCGCCGCCAGCATCCCCGGGCTCAAGCCGCGGGCCGTGGGGCATCTGCAGAACACCCGGCCCGTCGGCTGCATCGCCAAGCCTCCCCTCACGCCGCCAGCATTCCCGGGCTCAAGCCGCGGGGCATCTGCAGAACGCCCCGCCCGTTGGATGCATGGCCAAGCCTCCCCTCGCGCCGCCGGCATCCCCGGGCTCAAGCCGCGGGCCGTGGAGCATCTGCAGAACACCCGGCCCGTCGGCTGCATCACCAAGCCTCCCCTCACACCGCCAGCATTCCCGGGCTCAAGCCGCGGGGCATCTGCAGAACGCCCCGCCCGTTGGATGCATGGCCAAGCCTCCCCTCGCACCGCCGGCATCCCTGGGCTCAAGCCGTGGGCCGTGGGGCATCTGCAGAACGCCCCGCCCGTCGGATGCATGGCCAAGCCTCCCCTCGCGCCGCCGGCATCCCCGGGCTCAAGCCACGGGCCGCGGGGCATCTGCAGAACGCCCGACCCGTCGGCTGCATCGCCAAGCCTCCCCTCGCGCCGCCAGCATCCCCGGGCTCAAGCCGTGGGCCGCGGGGCATTGCAGAACGCCCGGCCCGTCGGCTGCATCACCAAGCCTCCCCTCACGCCGCCGGCATCCCCGGGCTCAAGCCGCGGGCCGCGGGGCATCTGCAGAACGCCCGGCCCGTCGGCTCCATCGCCAAGCCTCCCCTCACGCCGCCGGCATCCCCGGGCTCAAGCCGCGGGCCGCGGGGCATCTGCAGAACGCCCGGCCCGTCGGCTGCATCGCCAAGCTTCCCCTCGCACTGCCGGCATCCCCGGGCTGAAGCCGCGGAACCGGGGCAACGATCCGCTTCCCGCCTGGACCAACGCTGGAGCCTCCCATGCCGCCGGTAGGCCGCCGCTGCCCTGGAGCATGCTTCCCCCCCTTCCCGTGGATGTCGAGCCCATGGGGGCTTGACAGTGTGGCCGGCTCGGCTGCCCTTGGAGCAGCCCGGGGACAGCCCCCTCCCCCCCCCCATATTCTGCTCACCTCACCTTCGCCGACAAAGCAGTCAGGACTCCGTTGCACCTTCCCGGTCAGCTGGGCCAATGGTCCTGCTGGCTGGGGATCGCAGGGGCTCCTCTCCCTCGGGGCTGTGGCTTGCAGGAGGGCTGGCCACATGCACCTCGGACGAGGCCAGCCAGGGAAAGGGACTTCATGGCTGCGCTGCTCCCAGGGGGTGGGGCACCCGGGCGCAGGGCCAATCAGGAGCCCTGCATGAGAGAGAGAGAGAGACAGAGAGGGGAAGCGCAAGTGCCTCTCTCTGCCTCTGTCTCTCTCTACAAATGGCGGAGGAGGCTCAGAGCCACAGGGGAAGACTGAAAAGTGTCCCCAAAACATCTCGCTCCATCGCCCCCATATCGCCCCCTTTTGGTTCCTTCGCCCCCACATCGCCCCTTTTCAATCCATCGCCCCCCTGAAAAATGAAATCGCCCCCTGGGGGGCGATATCGCCCAGGTTAAGAACCACTGAATTTTAGACAACCCCCAGCTCAGGCAGGAAACCCTATGCCATTTCAGACAAATGGCTGTCCAGTCTCTTCTTAAAAACTTCCACTGTTGGAGCATTCACAACTTCTGGAGGCAGGTTGTTCCACTGGTTAATTGTTCTAAGTTTCTCCTTAGTTCTAGGTTGCTTCTCTCTTTGGTTAGTTTCCATCCGTTGCTTCTTGTCCTGCCTTCAGGTGCTTTGGAGAATAGCTGGACTCCCTCTTCTCTGGGGCAGCCCCTGAGATATTGGAACACTGCTATCATGTCTGCCCTCGTCCTTCTCTTCATTGAACTAGACAGACCCAATTCCAGCAACTGTTCCTTATATGTTTTAGCTTCCAGTCCCATGATCATCTTTGTTGCTCTTCTCTGTACTCGTTCTAGAGTCACAACATCTTTTTTACATCATGGTGCATGCCGCAGCCCGGTGCCGGTCCACGGACCAGTGGTTGGGGACCCCTGCTTTAAAAGAAGAGCAATCTAGACATTCTATACACAAGCAGCTCAGGTGTTTAAGTTTTTGGCGTACTTGCGTTTGGTCAAAATACGGCATTTAATTTTTATAAGGAATGTGGCAATATCCAGAACGAGCAACTGACTTCCCCATTTGATAATAACCATGTTTTAATTCTTTCTTCTCTTCTAGAACGTCCCCTGCATTGCACCGAGAATATCCTAGAACAAATCCTTCACTGGAGTTCGTTGGCCAGCCCCAGCAATGCCTCTCTTATAATAAAGAAATTTCCAACCATGGGGCTTATGGGTGAAGGTAAATACCAAAATGCATTCCCTCTTACAGGCAGTCCTCAACTTACAACAGTTCATTTAGTGACCGTTGGAAGTTACAACGGCACTGGAAAAAGTGACCTATGATCGTTTTTTACATGCACAACTGTTGCAGCATCTCCATGGTGACGTGATTTAAATTAGGATGCTTTAGGCAACTGGTTCATATTTATGATGGTCGCAGCATCCCGGGGTCACGTGATTCCCTTTTGTGACCTTCTGTCAAGCAAAGTCAACGGGAGAAGCCAAATTCACTTAACAACCCTGTTACTAACTTAATAACTGAAGTGATTCTCTTCACAAACGTGGTAAGAAAAGTCGTCAAATGGGGCAAAACTCACGGAACAAAGGTCTCACTTAGCAACATAAATTTGGGGCTCAGTTGTGGACGTAAGTCCAGAACTACCTGTATTTCCAGGTAAACATTGTACAAGGCTTCAGAGACACAAATGCTTATGGCATTGGAAGGCCAATTTCAATTCCAGTTGAGGGCAAGACTCAAACCCAAAGGTGCTTTTTTCAAGAGGCAACTGGACTTTCTTGTTTTTTCTTTGAAGACATTTCGCTTCTCATCCAAGAAGCTTCTTCAGCTCTGACTGGATGGTGGGGAAAGGAAGGATTTATACTCCTTGCAGACAGCTGGTCATTTGCCTTCTTTTAGAGAGTCGTTGAGGCCACCTGGAGGTTTACCTGTGTCCTCAGGGTCACCTGAGTGGTGCAAATGAGTGTGGAGCCTTCTTGGCTGCAGGATGTTTTCTGCCCTGGGTCCCTTCCCTGTTGAAGACAGGTGCAGGCAGTTGGGGATGACTCTTAACACCACCATCCAATCAGAGCTGAAGAAGCTTCTTGGATGAGAAGCGAAACATCTTCAAAGAAAAACCAGAAAGTCCAGTTGCCTCCTGAAAAAAGCACCTTTGGGACAACCATGACCTGGATGACGGAGAATCTCCACAGACACTCAAAATAAACATGGTTGTCCATCTTCTGCTAGAATCCGGCCAGCGAACGGAGACCTACTTTTGAAAAAAATAAAAAAACTCTTGAAAAACATTAACGTGGAATCCCCCATCCCTGTAATTATTGGATAGCTTTGCACTCTAGGATGGTAGAAATTCTGAGAAAGTTTCTCAAAGATGGCTGTCACTTCCTTTCTCTTCTCAAGGCCAAACTTACATACCTCCGACCGAGTCCAAAATTTCCATTGCTAAGCGAGACAGCTATCAAGGGAGTTTTGCTCCATTTTATGATTTTTGCTGCGATAGTTAAGTGAATCCCTGCAGTTGTTAAGTTAGTAACACTGTTGTTAAGTGAATCCGGCTTCCCCATTGACTTTGCTTGTCAGAGGGTCGCGAAAGGGGATCACATGACCCCGGGACACTGCAACCGTCATAAGTACATGCCAGGTGCCAAGCACTGAATTTTGATCCCGTGACCTCGGAGATGCTGCAACTATCGTAAGTGTGAAGAATATCATTAGTCCGTTGTAACTTTGAACTGTTGTAAGTCAAGGACTACCTGGATATTCTATTGGCAATGTTCGGCACTTTTAAGCTATAGGTATTTCCACTTGTGTTTTTTTTTTTCATCATCTCCTAAGAATCTTATAAACATGTTTTGTGCAGGTTTATCCTTTGGTAGATTTCAGGGCAGTTAACAATTCTGTTTTCTTTGCCTTAATAAGCGGCTCCCGAATCAATCCCAGTGGACTTTTCTGATTTTGGCATTACTGGTCTATCCATTGCCACTGATTCATCCTAAAGCTAGGATCTAAAAAGACAAGAAGGAAAGTAAATCAAATGTGATTTCACTGTCAATTTCTTAACAAAGACAAGCCGGTGTCTTTTCAGGAGCTTCAATTGACTGTCGAAAGGACACTGCTTAGTTTTTAAGTAGATGGCAGGTAGAGTTTCATCCGACGGCAAATTGGCGATCCGATTCAGCCCCCACGGAGGTCTTTATTCCACTGATTGAAATTATGCTTATTCTGCCTTCAAACCATACAAGTCAGGATAATGAATTGTAAATTTTGAAAACCTGGCTTGTTTTAAAGACACCGTCGTTGACATTCGCAAGTTCGGTTTTGGAGAGCAAAACATAATGGTGGATTTATGCATTGCACTAAGCCAGCAACAAGGCTACCACGTCACCGTTTTAGCATACTGCATGAATCCAAGCTAATAATAATTATATATAGCTGACGTGGGAGCAGATGTTCGCATTTTCCTCCAGTGGAGCTAGCGAAGGTTCATTAAAGCAGCGCTAACATATGCTTTAGCATTCTGTTTGAATCTTGCTAATGTTCTCATTTGTGTAGGGCGATACACATGGCAAAGAAAACGTGAATCTGGAATTCTGTCCAGCCCTTTAATAAAAAGCCCTTATTCTACCTGAATCAGAACTTAGAATAAGACAGGTAACCATATTCTGAGCCATCCCCATAGCAACATGCCTTACCAGCAATGACTCTGGTTAGGCTCTCTAGTATTTGTCTGTATTTTTCTCCATGTACAGAATGATGTATTGAATATGGTAGGAGAAGGAGAACCTGGGGTGGAGTTAAAAGAGGGTTCAGCCTAGAATCCTTAGGTGGCCACAAACGAGCGGAGTCCAATCTCCCTTGAATTCCATTGATCTTTATCTAACTCCAAGCAGGTGCTAAATGTTAGCTGAGAGGATTCCTGTGCATAGGCCTGAGTATAAATCAGTTTAATTGGGCCTTCATGTGTGGACCTGGTCTTTTACACCTGACGTTATGCTCTTTTCTTTCCAGGAGAGAAATTTGGGTGTGAGCAAATAGATGAACCATACATGTGTTTGTATGTTTGAAAGGGTCTAAGCATGAGGAAGGAAGGAAGGAAGGAAGGAAGGAAGGAAGGAAGGAAGGAAGGAAGGAAGGAAGGAAGGAAGGAAGGAAGGAAGGAAGGAAGGAAGGAATCCAATTACTTTTGGGAGAAGAAGAAAGAGGCCTTTAGTATTACAGTATATTCAAGCAAAAAGTGTTTAATCCTGGTTTATAATTTTGCTGTTATCCCTGCTTAAGATTCCAGACATTCAGTGAACCAATCTTCACCCAAGATTAATTTAGGTATGTTGATTTTCCATATCTTATTCTCTACAGGAGTGCCGTAGAGTACATGCACATATAAAACATACCTATGTAAATAACCTACTACTCATCTTACAAAGAGGATGACGTCCAAAGAATTACAATTTATTGGTTTATTTAAGTCAAAGCCGGGGACTAGACGAAAGAAAATTGCTCACAGAACAAATAGAATAAATTAAAACCGCATCGAATTAAATAAGACATATGCATAAAATCAACTAGTAAAACAATATAAAGACCATAACTAATAAGGCAGTGCGTAACACTAGAAATATATCATTTTAATCTACTAAATGCTGGCTGGCTATTGCCCGCTGTAGTGTGTTTTAAGTCTGTCAATTTCTGAATTCAAATTTAATGGAGCAGAAGCTTTAAAAAGCTAGTTTGGTCTAGACTAGACATTGCATCAGGAGCAGAGATACCCGAATTCTAGTCCCCCCCTGAGACATCATAGCCATACGAATAATTTTGGGTTACTCGCCCCATCACAACATTACCTGGGACACAGACACACAGACACACAAAAAGATCAAACTGATTCTGAAAATGTTGCTTTGGAAACTTGTTACTAAGAGTAAAATTTGACTTGAAGGATCAAAGTCACAAGAAGATCAAACATCAAGAAAAATCAAGCCAATTTTGAAATTGTTGCTTGGGAAACTTGTTACTAAGAGTAAAAGTTGACGTGAAGGATCATAGTAAGAAGAACCTGGACACTTTTTAAAAAAAGGTTCTGATTAAAATAGCTGCTAGCAAGAATTGTACAATCTTGAGCTCAGCCCAGCCAGAACATCCTTTAAATGTTTGCTTGGGTCGTGCGAACGAACGCTGGTTAATATAGATACGTTTATGCCCTCTATCTTGTTGTAGCGCCCTTAAATTAGATCTTGAAGAAACATGTCTAATCATAGCTAAAGACACCACATTCCCACCCAAGCAAGGCATTTTCCAAGAGCCCAAAAGTCTAAAATAATAGAGGAGAACTCCAATTGTTTATTCTTTTGTTTTTTCCCCAGATTAATTTTAAAAAGTATATAGGTCAGTGATGGTGAACCTTTTAGAGACCGAGTGCCCAAACTGCAACCCAAAACCCACTTATGTATCGTCGGGTGCCGGGTGGGCATGGCCCATTGGGTGGGCGTGGCCCATTGGGTGGGCGTGGCTGTGGTGGTAACAGCAGACTGGGTGGGACTAAAAAGTTCAATCAATTCCAACTTTGTGAGATCTTTTTTTTCCCGCGAGAAGTTGAAATTGATTGATTGAACCTTTTTTTTTTTTGCACACGGCGGCGGAGGCCTAAAGCGAAAAGGTTTAATAAAACCCAGCTGAAGGCCTAGGACTGGGGTGATGGCGCGCATGCCCACAGAGAGGGCTCTGCGTGCCACCTGTGGCACGCGTGCCATAGGTTTGCCACCACGGATATAGGTAGTCCTCAACTTACCTTAGTGACCGTTCAAAGGTATAATGGCCCTGGGAAAAGTGACTTATGACTGTTTTTTACGCTTACAACCATTGCAGCATCCCCAGGGTCACGTGACTTGCACTCGGACGCTTTGACAACTGACTCATATTTATGACGGTCACGTGATCCCCTTTTGCGACTTTTTGACAAGCAAAGCCAATGGGGGGGGGAAAGCCAGATTTCACTTAACCGCCGTGTTACTAATTTAACAACTGCAGAGATTCACTTAACAACGATGGCAAGAAAAGCGGTAAAATGGGGAAAAGCTCACTTTAAAAAATTCTCATTTAGCAACATAAATGTTGGGCTCAATTGTGGGCGTAAGCTGAGAGCCACCTTTAAAATGTAGTACACTGTATAATATATAATATAATATATTACTATATTATATTAATTATATTATATTTTATTATATTATATTATATTATATTATATTTTATTATATTATATTATATTATATTATATTATATTATATTATATTATATTATATTATATTATATTATATTATATTATATTATATTATTATATTATATTATATTATATTATATTATAGTATATTATAGTATATTATATTATAGTATATTATAGTATATTATTATATTATATTTATTATATTATATATTAATCATATATTTATATAAATCATATTACAGTATAGTATAGTATAGTAAATTGCCATAGTATAGTATGTTATTATATTATATTATATTTATTATATTATATTATATTATATTATATTATATTATATTATATTATATTATATTATAGTATATTATAGTATATTATAGTATATTATAGCATATTATAGCATATTATATTATAGTATATTATTATATTATAGTGTAGTATATTATATTATAGTATAGTATAGTATATTTATTATAGTATAATGTAGCATAGCATATTATAGTATAATATATAATAATATAATATATTATACTATATTATACTGTATTATAATATAATATATAATAATATAATATATTGTACTATATTATAATATAATATATTATAATATATATATATATAATATAATATATAATAATATAGTATGTAATAATATACAATAACATATATATATATATATATATATATATATATATATATATATATATATATATATATATATATATATATATATATATATATATATATATATATAAATATAATAAAAAGGAGATTGTGAACCAAATGCTTTTTTTTAATCGTCTCGACAGAGGAAACGTCCAAAGGCCCCATCAAAGCCGGCTACCTGAAATACAAAGAAGAACCTTCCAAACTTCTGTCTGCCAATAAGTTTCAAGACCGTTATTTTGTTTTGCGAGAAGCAAAATTGTGGCTTTATAAGGACATGAAGGTACAAATTCTGTCGCGAGCCCTTTAAACTCGCCCCCAGTTCCACCCCTTCCTTTTGCCTGGCCGAGGAATTCTGGGAGTTGAAGTCTACAAGTCATAAAAGGGCCAAGTTTGAAGGCCCCTGTCTTAAATCTAACAAACAAAATGGAGGCTGGCTGAGGAATTCTGGGAGTTGAAGTCCACAAGTCATATAATATAATTAATTTCCTTTCTGCTCCAAAGCATCCATCTAAGCATTAATTTGGACCCTTTAAATTTACTTTTATGTGTCTAGACTTCTTTTCTTCAGGCTTAAAGTAGGTTGCATAAATTCTAGGTCATTATTTACGGAAAAGCAAGGTTGTAGCTGCAGAACAAAAAGCTTTTTGCTTGTTCCCCTTTGGCTTGTTGCACATTTTTTTAAAAAAATTCTATTCCCCCCTGAAATTAATAGCTTGTCTGAAACCCAACGCTACCAATCTTGGGAAACTCATGATCTCAGCAAAGTGGTTGTGTTTATTTTGCCTGTGCGTAATGTTACATTAATTGCCTGGCAAGAAAAAGAAAAAAAAAGAAAGAAAGAAAGAAAGAAAGCTCGGAGAAACAGCGCTATTATTTTAAAAGTGCGGCCGCTTCCTCATATCTAGATTAATACATACATTTCTGCTGCACGAATGGACGCTTTTATTCCCGCAGCCAAATTGGTTAAGGATCGTTTTTGAAATACTAAAAGCCCAATTAGCCACAAATTTCTGAGGGGGGGGGGAGGGGAAGAGAAAGTGCTCTGAACTGAGCTAAATTTTTTTTGCCCTAACTGGCACGTAATGTTTCATACTCTCAGCTCCTAAGCATGGCTGAGTTTAAAGGTGGATAGGGTCCCTTTGACATTCCAGCATTTCAATGCTTTAAACTCCCCTCGGTACAATCCGCCTGTAAAAAAAGAAAACTGCCTAATGAATTTCAGGAGACCTCTAGCATTCCATATCATTACAAACACATTGACAAATTAAACCCTGCTATTTAATTACGGGCTTTTTATCCAGTAGAGAATTTTGCCTCGAGAAAAAAAAAAAAATGGCTTTTCTAGTGTCTCTGGGTTGTTGGGTGCACAAAGAATAACATGGCAAGCTGTCGCGACTTTCTCTTCCTTGACCTTGGAAAAGGCAGGCAGGAGCTACACAGAAATATAGTCACAGGGCTGGAAGGGACCTTGGAGGTCTTCTAGTCCAGCCCCAGGTCCCAGGCGGGAGACCTTAGTAAGGATTTCTCATGCATGGCCCTATAGGAAATTCTAATGAAGGAGAATATCTGCTCAGGGTTCAAATGAGGGGGGGTCCTTGGTGCTCTCTGAGCTTGCTTGTTTTCTTGCAGACATTTCATGGCCCCACTGAGTAACATGAGCAGTGGGAGGAGGAGGAGGAGAAGGAGGAGGAGGAGGACTGTGGGGTCCTTGGTGCTCTCTGAGCTTGCTTGTTTTCTTGCAGATGTTTATTTATTAGCCAAATATTAATGATGATGATGATGATGATGATAACAACAACAACAACAACAACAACAACAACAACAACAATAATAATAATAATAATAGAGTTAGAAGGGACCTTGGAGGTCTTCTAGTCCAACCCCCTGCTCAAGCAGGAAACCCTATACTATTTCAGACAAATGGCTGTCCAGTCTCTTCTTAAAAACTTCCAGTGTTGGAGCATTCACAGCTTCTTTCTGGAGGCAGGTTGTTCCACTGATCAATTGTTCTAACTGTCAGGAAATTTCTCCTTAGTTCTAGGTTGCTTCTCTCTTTGGTTAGTTTCTATCCGTTGCTTCTTGTCCTGCCTTCAGGCGCTTTGGAGAATAGCTTGACTCCCTCTTCTTTGGGGCAGCCCCTGAGATACTGGACCACTGCTATCATGTCACCCCTAGTCCTTCTCTTCATTAAACATTAAAACATTCATTAAATTTCTATAACAACAAATCAGTCTAATCAGTAAAACCCCAAATAGAAGTATCATTTCCCCCCCCCCACCTCAAGCACAAAGTCCAGAAACGGTTCAGGACTTCCATCTTCCATGGAAATCTGGAACATCTATGTGCTAACCCCACCTAACCCTTCTTGGATTCCAAGCTGGGTCAGATGCCACCACCACGTGTTCAGACATGCTAGTAGAGAGATGACATCACGGGGAAGGAAATGATCTATTTTTGCAAAAATTTCCACCGGGAAATGTTCAGAAGGTGAAAAGATCTGGAGGCTTTCTGGTATGTTTCTGCTTCGCTAATAATGCTCGTTTCTCCCCCTCAACAGAGCAGCAAAGCTGAGAAAGCCTTTCCTGTCAACTCCATGAAACTTTACCTTGGGGTGAAGAAAAAAGTGAAACCACCAACAAAGTAAGAAAGAGGCAAGAAAAACCAGGTTGGCTGATTTTCATTCAAAAGCGTGCTTGCTTTTTTGGGGGGTTAGGATTGCGACGCTACAGAAAGGTAAAGCTTTGAAAAGCCAAAGCGAATAAGGGAACTAATCTGTATCAATTGCCTGGTCTGTGATAGATAAGCCACAGTTCCTCAGTGTTAGTTATTTGGGGGCCTCTGTTATTACTTTGGTATTGAGAAATTATTGAACAGTTATTTCTAATCTCGGTATGCTATCGACTCTGGGTTATATTGCTTATGGGATCAAATTAACCCAATAGAATAGAATAGAATAGAATAGAATAGAATAGAATAGAATAGAATAGAATAGAATAGAATAGAATAGAATAGAATAATGGAATGAAGAATGAAATGAAGAATGGAGTGGAGTGGAATGGAATGGAATGGAATGGAATAGAATAGAATAGAATAGAATAGAATAGAATAGAATAGAATAGAATAGAATAGAATAGAATAATGGAATGAAGAATGGAATGGAATAGAATAGAATAGAATAGAATAGAATAGAATAGAATAGAATAGAATAGAATAGAATAGAATAGAATAGAATAGAATAGAATAGAATAGAATAGAATAATGGAATGAAGAATGGAATGGAATAGAATAGAATAGAATAGAATAGAATAGAATAGAATAGAATAGAATAGAATAGAATAATGGAATGAAGAATGGAATGGAATGGAATGGAATGGAATAGAATAGAATAGAATAATGGAATGAAGAATGGAATGAAGAATGGAATGAAGAATGGAATGGAATGGAATGCAATAGAATAGAATAGAATAGAATAGAATAGAATAAGAGAAAATAGAACAGAACAGAACAGAACAGAATAGAACAGAACAGAACAGAACAGAACAGAATAGAATAGAATAGAATAGAATAAGAGAAAATAGAACAGAACAGAACAGAACAGAACAGAACAGAACAGAACAGAATAGAATAGAATAGAATAGAATAGAATAGAACAGAACAGAACAGAACAGAACAGAACAGAATAGAATAGAATAGAATAGAATAGAATAGAATAGAATAGAATAGAATAGAACAGAATAGGATTCTTTATTGGTCATGTGCGATTGGACACATAAGGAATTTGTCTCCGGTGCATAAGCTCTCAGTGTACACACGTACAACAACAAAGTGTTCAGAGTAGCAGATTTCCACAAAAGTTCAAGCATTGCACAAAAAGCTCAAACATTAAACAAAAACAACACACCAGACTTCAGCCTCTGAAATTGTATGGTTCTCCTAAATTTACAGTAGGGGCTAATCAAGGAGAAATTTTGCAGCTCGGGGTTGAAATGAAGGGTTCCTTGGTGCTCTCTGAGCTTGGTGGTTTTCTTGCAGACATTTCATTACCAAACTAGATAACATCATCAGTGCCAATCACAGTAGGGGCTATATGTGATCTGTGAGCACTCTGAACAGGGTAGCAACAATTTGCCTTTGGGAAGGTTAATCCTCTTTTCTTTCTTAATTACCCTACGTATGAATGATGTTTCGTTTTGATTTTTCAGCTGGGGTCTAACACTGCTGTCTGAAAAGCATCATTGGTAAGTAAGACATACTAAACTGGGATGGGTATTCTTTGTAAATGATTGGGTGGAATAAGTTTTTGCACCCCATGCAAGCACAGTACCTCTTCGTGGTTCATTAAAGCAGCCACATCCTTTTTTTTCTCCTGGCTTCTTAAAGAGGCTGGAAATAAGATATTCTTGTTTAAATATCCTTACTATTAAAAATAGTATTAAGCCCTCCCTTTAAAGCAGTTACATTTATTGGTTTAAGTTGTATGGAAGCCTGAAACAACACGGCTGCTTTAAAACAATCGTAATACCCACTTTGTCATAATCTGAACAATTGCAGCTGAGACTCCTATCTTATGATTACGATTATAAAATAAGAGTCAGAAAAATTGTTCTGTAAACTTGAATGTTTCCTTTAACGGTGTGGTTCTGCTTCATGGGTATGTATATCAATCTATACATATATCAATCAGTTTAATATAACATATATGGTACAGGGCTCCATACTGTGAACACCCCTTCAGCTATCATTCTTGTTTTAATTTTTTAAATATTTGTTAATGATAATCATTTTAGATATTCATTGTTGTATTGCTTTTTTTTGTGTTATACGCTGCCCAGGGTCACTTGATAACGAGAAGGACAGTTATACAAGATGATAGATAGATAGATAGATAGATAGATAGATAGATAGATAGATAGATAGATAGATAGATAGATAGATAGATAGATAGATAGATAGATAGATAGATAGATAGATAGATAGATAGATAGATAGATAGATAGATAGAGATGATGATGATAGATAGATAGATAGATAGATAGATAGATAGATAGATAGATAGATAGATAGATAGATAGATAGATAGATGGTGGATGGATAGATAGATAGATAGATAGATAGATAGAGATGATGATGATAGATAGATAGATAGATAGAGATAGATAGATAGATAGATAGATAGATAGATAGATAGATAGATAGATAGATAGATAGATAGATGATTGATAGATAAATATGTAAGTGGTATTCTGTCTTTTTCATTTCCAAAAAATCTAATAAGCTGAAGGCTTCCCCAAAGAAATTTACAGCTAAGCAGATTGATCACTCAAATGAGATCATGCCTGCTTAGATCAGTCTAAAGCTTGATTAATTGCAGTGGACTAGCTGTTTGAGGAATAGGAAATCTTGCAATGAAAATTGATTATCTGGCAATAATAAAATGTGCCTTCTGAGATACACAAACACACACACTGTACGTCTTGGATATATTTACACCCTATTCTTTATTCTTGCTTAATTTATTCTAGCTAAGGAGGATTTAGCTTCGAGGCAGCCAAGGACTTCCCTTGCATGAGGATTGAGTATATTATGGCACTGGGAGTGAATTCATATTAATTTGTCTTCTAGGTATTTGTGTTGTGATGGACAGAATTCTCAGCTCGAATGGCTGAACAGCATTTTTACGGCTCAGGTATTTCTCTCGGTTTCTTTTTCAAATTTAAATTGCACCAGGCTCCAAAAAGTAAATTTGAATTGCAATAGTTGCTTATTATATGCTTCTGTGCTTTTTAATTTATGTATGTATGTACACGCTATATTTGAAGCAGGAAACTAAATATTGAAAAGTCAGTGTATATATTGCCATCAGCACTTTTTTTTTGAATAAAATCTATGCTACAGCCCTACAGAGTATGATTGGTTAATGTGGTTCTCCCAATCACAGCTCTCTTTATAGACAGTATCTCTATTCTTGTCAGCTTTTCCTTGTTTCCTTATTTGTTCAGCTCAAAATCCTTGATGATTCATTTCCCTAACAAATGACTGCGTTCAATTGCATTGTGTTGAGATGATACAGAGAGAGAGAGAAAGAGATGATAGATAGATAGATAGATAGATAGATAGATAGATAGATAGATAGATAGATAGATAGATAGATAGATAGATAGATAGATAGATAGATAGATAGATAGATAGATAGATAGATAGATAGATAGATAGACGGACGGACAGACGGACAGACGGACAGACGGACAGATGGATGGATAATAGATAGACAGACAGACAGAAGATAGATACATAGATACATAGATGGACAGACAGATAAATAATGGATGGATGGATGGATGGATAGATAGAGATAGATAGAGATAAATATATAGATAGATGGATGGATGGATGGATAGATAGACAGATAGATAATGGATGGATGGATAATAGAGATAGATGATATAGATAGATGGATAGATAGATAGATAGATAGATAGATAGATAGATAGATAGATAGATAGATAGATAGATAGATAGATAGATAGATAGATAGATAGATAGATAGATAGATAGATAGATAGATAGAATGGATGGATAGATGGATGGATGGATGGATGGATGGATGGATGGATAATAGATAGATGGATAGATTGATAGATAATAGATGTTAGGAAAAAAAGAAAGAAAAGAAAGAAAGAAAGAAAGAAAAAGAAAGAAAGAAAGAAAGAAAGAAAAAGAATCAACACATACATTTGAATGTGAGCATTTGGGCTTTTGTGTTTGTGTGTATGTATTTATGTATGCCTTCAAGTCAGTATGGACTCCTGGCAACTGTTTGGACAAATCCCTGAAGTTTTTGTGGCAAGATTTCAGAAGTGTTTTGCCATTGCCTGCTTCCTATGGCTGAGAGAGAAGGATCGGCCCAAGGTCACCCAGCTGGCTTTGTGCCAAAGTGGGACACACACACACACACACACACACATACACACACGGAAATATACACATCCCCTATATATGTTAAGTTCTTAGTTAAGGAGCCCCAAGGCAATTTGAAAGGGAGTCCCTTTTGAGTTGTTGTTTAATTAGCAGCTTCCTGTGTTTTTGTCCTTATAACTTACAAGGTCTTTCTTGGAATTAAGTCATCTCATAATAGTGTGGCCTTCATCTCTTTAATAACTGTAAGAATTACATTTTTTATGGAAACATACCCATTTCATGGGAGATTAATGTGTGCAGTGAAATGAACAGCTTTGCGGCTTGTACGAAAAGCAGGGTTATCCATAAATTTGATTATTCTGTTTATAAGCTCATAAGAGCATATTGATTAACATTCTTGAGAAAATATGCGGGTATGAAAATCAGAAATGGCAGCTGCATCTACAAAGAAAGTCCTCCTATTACCCTAGATATTCTAATTTAATGCAGGTTTTTGTAGCTCTGTAGGCCTAACTTCCATTTTCTTAAGGAAGGCCTATCACTCCATTAACCTCCATAACGTTCTAGATTTTTCTCCTCTACCACTCCTTACCTACAGGAATTCCTTACCTACAGGAATTTTGTATTATTGTCATTTGACATTCCCCTAGTTTCCTGGAAATGTTTGATCTGCTTCATTTTTATTCTCATCTTCCTCCTTTCTTCGTATTTTTCAAATCCTCCACCCCCATGTAAAGGGGAAAAAACCCAAAAGGTTTTTTGGGGTCACTTTTCGAGTTACACATGATTGAAATATTGACTTTAGTAACAATGGATTCAGCACTTAAATCTCAACCAATGTTGGCTCGTCCCAGGAACATTTGTTATGAATCTAGAATTTCTAATTCATTGTTGTGTCTGGAGCGTAGACTGTATTTATCCAGTCTTTGTGTGAGTAACTGAAATTACCCATTTCTACAACAGCTTCCACTTTAGAAGGTTCACTGATTAAATTCTCCATCTGAAACCATCTCATTATTTCGATAGGGCAAACTGGCAATTTGTGCCCAGAGCTATGTTGCATTTAGTGGGTCTCTTTGTCCTATTAAAGCTAACGTTATTCTGATTCCTCTACCTTTTATATTTAGACCAAGAAGAGTACCGGGGCTTTATTTTCACAGCCTTGGAGCAGCACAATTGCTGAAAACACAAAGATGTAATTTTTTCAAATTGAGTTTAACATCGGTGAAAATAATACACATACACTTAAGAATCCTACCCAACTCAAAAAAGAGAAAACAAAAAAAGGAAGGGGGGAAACTCCCAATTATTGTTGACAGCTAGATATATCTAGCCCAGGGGTAGGCAACCTTGGCTCTTTTATGACTCGTGGACTTCAACTCCCAGAATTCCTGAGCCAGCCGTGCTGAGGGAAAAGGGAGAGGTTTCCAAGCTGAGCCATGCTGGCTCAGGAATTCTGGGAGTTGAAGTCCACGAGTCATAAAAGAGCCAAGGTTGCCTATTCTAGCCTATCAAAGAGAAGGATTAGAGGGACATGATCGGTGTCTTCCAATATTTGAGGGGCTGTCACAAAGAAAAGGGGATTGACTTATTCTCCAAAGCACCAGAGGTCAGGACAAGAAATAATAGGTGGAAGCTGGTTAAAGAAACAGCCTAGGAGTAAGGAGAAATTTCCTGACAGCAGGAACAATTAATCAATGGAAGAGCTTGCCACCTGGGATTGTGGTGCTTCATCATTGGAGGTTTTCAAAAATAGATTGGACAACCATTTGACCGGGATGGTATAGGGCTCCTGTCTTGAACAGGGGTTGGACTAGAAGATCTCTGATGTCTCTTCCAGCCCTAGGATTCTGTGATGCAACCTCATTCATTTTATTTTGGTCCCCTACCCATCTATACCCTTCATCAAACTGGGAAAGATTTCCCATCTCTGGGACAGTTCGTTTTCAGCATCTTTCTTGTGTATACAGTTCCCAAAACTAAGCAGGCTAAGATCTGGTCACCACTCCGATTAGAGAAGATGAGAAAACCTCAGGCTCTAAACTAGTGAGTGATTAAAACAAGGCTCCAGATAAAAGCAGTAGGAAAATAATTCGGAATGATTGCCAGACTACTCGGAGATGGTCGCGAATTCACCGGGAGGCAAAAAAGGATTATTCATCTAAATAACACTGCTTTTCTCCATTCTCTATCCCTCTATTCTTCCATTTTGCCTGAAACAGACAGGTTCTTTAAACCAGGTTACAGAATAGAGTTGTAATCAAGTTACAGGTAGTCGTCGATTTACGATCACAATTGACCCCAACATTTCTGTTGCTAAGTGAGAATAGAATAGAGTAGAGTAGAGTAGAGTAGAGTAGAGTAGAGTAGAGTAGAGTAGAGTAGAGTAGAGTAGAGTAGAGTAGAATAGAATAATGGAATAAGAGTAGAGTAGAGTAGAGTAGAGTAGAGTAGAGTAGAGTAGAATAGAGTAGAATAGAATAGAATAGAATAGAATAGAATAGAATAGAATAGAATAGAATAGAATAGAATAGAATAGAATAGAATAGAAAATAGAACAGAATTCTTTATTGGCCGAGTGTGGTTGACACACAAGGAATTTGTCTCCGGTGCATCAGCTCTCAGTGTACAAGTAATAGTGATAATCATGATCATAAACAAGATGAAAATACATTCATCATAAATCGTAAGATGCAACACTTAGTGATAGTCATAGAATTCTAGACCCACCTCCAAGGTCCCTTCCAACCCTCTTACTCTGTTCGCATGGACCTCCAGGCGCTTCCAGAACATTTGTTTCGTACGTACTCTGCCGTTTCTAATGATTTGCAAATCGTTGGCTACACCTCACATTGAGGTTGGCAACAAAAGTGATCAATGAAAGCTATCTTCTCTCTTCTTCTCCGCAGCACAATGCTATGTGTCCACCCGATGGGAAGGCCAGGAAGCCCTCTATTACAAAAAATCCAAAAATCGGTGGCCTCTCTTTAATTCCAATTCAGCAGAACCCAAGGATCCCAAAAGCTAAAGCCAGCTCAGCTGAGGTAAATATTTCCAGTAAATATTTCCAGAGGTAAATATTTGTGTCGCTGACGTTCCAACCTTCTGAATTTAAAGAAAGAAATCTGTCATTAAATGTAACAGTTAAAGGAATATACCCACGTTGGGAAAGTCTCAGCCTGTAATTAAAGCACAGGCAGTCCTTGACTTACAACGTTTCATTTAGCGACCATTCAGAGTTACGACAGCAGTGAAAAAAAGTGACCGGTGACCGTTTTTCACACTAAAATGACCATTGCAGCATCCCCAGGGTCACGTGATCCAAATTCAAACGCTTAGGAAACTGGCTCATATTTATGATGGCTGCAAGGGGTCGTGTGATCCCCTTTTGCAACCTTCTGACAAATTATGAATTACATATATTTACACCTATTTACCTATTTTTAAAGAAGAGACTGGACAGCCACTTGTCTGAAATGACATAGGGACTCCTGCTTGAGCAGGGGGCTGGACTAGAAGACCTCCAAGGTCCCTTCCAGCTCTATTCTGATTGATTGAAAGTCAATGGGGAAGCCAGACTGTTTTTCACACTTAATGACCATTATTCGCATCATGTGATCCAAATTCGGATGCTTGGCAACTGACCCGTATTTATGACGGTTGCAGCATCCCGGGATCACGTGATCCCCTTTTGCAACCTTCTGACAAGCAAAGTCAACGGAGAAGCTACTGTGGATTCACTTAACAACATGTTGTTAACAAGTGTAGTGATTCACCTAACAACTGGGGCAAGAAAAATGGAGCAAAACTTACTGAACAACTGTCTCACTTAGCATCAGAAATTTTGGGTTGAATTGCAGTCATAAGTCAAGGACTGCCTATATACATCCTGTACTATTTGTGTGCGTGTGTTTTGTCTGTGTGTTTGCACGTGTGTGTGTGTGTGTGTGTGTGTGTGTTTCCCAATATATACTGTATATACAGAGAGAATTTTGACAGGTTCTGTTTTCAATAAAGCAAATGGAGTTCTTTAAAATTCAATGAACATAATGTTTGTTCACTTATTTTTTAACCTTAAACTACAAAGCAGCTCTTGAAAGGTATATAGTTTAGAAATACTCCAGAGGAGTAAATTAAGCCTGATCTGGAACTTAGTAATAGTTTTCCATTTTAATGTTCTTTGAGTCAAAAAGAGAAGCAACCTGGAATTAAGGAGAAGCTTCCTGACAGTGAGGACAATCGACCAGTGGAACAGCTTTGCCTTCAGAAATCGTGGGCGCTCCATCACTGGAGATTTTTAAGAAGAGGCTAGACAGTCACTTGTCTGAGTTGGTGTAGGTTCTCCTGCTTGAGCAGGGGGCTGGACTAGAAGACCTCCAAGGTCCCTTCCAGATCCTATCCTATCCTATCCTACCCTACCCTACCCTACCCTACCCTACCCTACCCTACCCTACCCTACCCTACCCTACCGTACCCTACTCTACTCTACTCTACTCTACTCTACTCTACTCTACTCTACTCTACTCTACTCTACTCTACTCTACTCTACTCTACTCTACTCTACTCTACTCTATTCTAAACAAATTTAAGAGTAGGCTTTGCACCTTAGCAACCAAAGTTTGTGTGTTTCAGCAGGCATTTAAGCTCTAAGGGGACTTGCGTCTTCAAAATCTTTGAGGACAGATCTTAATTTCCCACAGGGAGGAACAGCTGAGCCTTCTGAGTATAAGTATTTTATGCTATCTCTAGGTGAGGTAGGTAGAAAATTTATAGTCTTGTTCTTTTTATCCATCCACTCAACTAGAAATCACTGAAAGCATACGGGAACACAACAGATGGCTTGTCCGTGTGGATATGATTCATTATTTTTTTTTGAGTTGCCAATTTGGGAACACAAAAGAAACTTTTCATACACGATGAATGATAATGACGAATATATAAACTTCTGTTGACTTTCAATTTAGCTTGCTTTTTTTTTTGTTCTACATTGCTTTCCTGCAGTTTCTCCTTCCTCCATGTCTCTTCTATAGTCCTCGAATTACAACGGTTGGTTTAGTGACTGTTCAAAGTTGCAACGGCACTGAAAAAAAAAGTGACTTACCACCGTTTTTCACACTTAAGACCGTTGCAGCATCCCCGTGGTCACGTGGTCAAAATTCGGATGCTTGGAAACTGATTCGTATTCAGCTATCTAGCTATCATCTATCTCTCTATCATCTAGATTTCTATCTATCTATCTATCTATCTATCTATCTATCTATCTATCTATCTATCTATCTATCTATCTATCTATCTATCTATCTATCTATCTATCTATCTATCTATCTATCTATCTATCTATCTATCCATCCATCTATCATCCATCCATCCATCCATCCATCCATCCATCCATCCATCCATCCATCCATCCATCTATCTATCCCGACCTACCTATCTACCTACCTACTTATCTACCTACCATATTGTTTGTCTATATCTATCTATCTATTATCTATCTATCTATCTATCTATCTATCTATCTATCTATCTATCTATCTATCTATCTATCTATCTATCTATCTATCTATCTATCTATCTATCTATCTATCTATCTATCTATCTATCTATCTATCTATCTATCACCTAGCTATCTAGCTATCATCTATCTCTCTATCATCTA
This sequence comes from Azemiops feae, assembly GCA_023970755.1. Lineage (NCBI taxonomy): Eukaryota > Metazoa > Chordata > Lepidosauria > Squamata > Viperidae > Azemiops > Azemiops feae. The sequence continues at coordinate 109,462 of JALGBA010004109.1, read as the reverse complement.
GGTATCTAGCTATCATCTCTCTATCATCTAGCTATCTAGCTATAATCTATCTCTCTATCATCTCTCTATCATCTAGCTATCTAGCTATCATCTGTCTAGCTATCATCTACCTACCTACCTACCTACATCTCTCTCTCTCTCTCTCTCTTTCTATCTATCTGTCTGTCTATCATCCATCCATCCATCCATCCATCCATCCATCCATCCATCCATCCATCCATCCATCCATCCATCCATCCATCCATCCATCCATCCATCCATCCATCCATCCAAGAAACTAACTAACCAACTATTCATTTGTAAGCTTGGAGACCAAGTTGGAAGCACTTAAGTCCCCAGAGGTAGGTTACCAACACTTGACACGAATGAACCAATCTTTAACTCTTTCTCCTTCTTTGCACAGAATTCAAAACTGGAAACAGAATGGGACTTAGCCGAAGAGAAGACAGGCTTAAAGGAGCGAGCCTCACGGGTTGTTCAACAGAAAGAACGCAAAGAGGAAAAAGCCTGGAATCAAAGAAGAAAGCACCGCAGTCTGATTTGCCTGGATGACAAGGGTGAAAACGTTGTGGACTTGGACCGAAGATCCTGCAAAGAATCAAAATCGCCAAGGAGAAGTGAGAGCAAAGCCAGAGAAACACACTTAGAATCCGAGAAGCAGCTGCCAGCAAATGTTCTTCATGAGCTTCACACGGTCTTGCAGAGGACCAGAGCCCTCCATGATGAGACTTAGAAGCCCTTCCGATATGGACCTCAAAGAAATGAGTCCCGTTAATGTACAGTGTACAGACTTTCAATGTATTTAAATGTAAATGTTGAACGAAAAGATATTGAGCGCTCTCTATCCCTTTGGGAACCTTAATAATTTTGTACTGACACCTGCCCCTCTCGTCATCAAGATTTATTTCCCAAAATAATGTTGGTCAGCTGGAGATTCTCAGTCTTCCAGATCGTGATTGTCCCTAAGGTGCTTTTTCAGAAGGCAACTGGACTTTGTTCTTCCTCATCCCAAAAGCTTCTTCAGGGAATGGACCAGTCTGAAAAAGAAATGTATGTATGTACTGTATATGTATATATATTTCTCTCTCTCTGTGTGTATTAATAACAGACTGGTTCCCTATTTCTCTCTGTAAAGTAACTAAGTTTGATCCAATTGCAATCAGATTAGCAGATAGCTGATTGGAAACCATCCTTCCATCCTTCTTCAGAACTGAAGAAGCTTCTTGGATGAGAAGCGAAAGCAATTCGACAATATTAATACATCCTATTCCTTCCGACTTCTGTGCATGCTCTGAAGATAACATGAGAATGAAAGGATAGCGAGACGGGCAGCACATAAATTTAATAAATAAAATACAAGGCCTAATCATGTCCAACAGGCATTTATCTCACCAATATTTGTCAGCCAAGTGGGAAATCAGCAAAAAGTTTTAGGTTGACAATTCTGTTGCCAGTTAACCCCAATCTACACCCATCCCCAGTTCAGTTGGTTTGCACTGTCACAGACCAAAGTTAGAAATTCAAATACAAGGATCAGATAAAGAAAGAAGTTGAGTGGAAGGATGGTTTCAAGCCAACTGTTTTGCAAATCTGATTGCAATTGGATCAAATTTAGTTACTTTATGGAGAAAAATAGGGAAGCAATCTGTTATTAATACACACACACACAAACACACGCACACACACACAGATAAATACATTTACATACATACACTTCTTTTTTAGACTTGCTCAGTGAGTAAGATGGGAGAGGCAAAACAGCAAAATCGAGAGATTCTGTTTAGATGTGTAAACAAAACCTCTCTGTAAATCAAACATAAGGCTACTAGGAGGAAATAATATTGTTCAATATTTTTTCCCCTCTGTGCAGGTTTTCTACTTCCAATGAAATAACAGCATGACAGAATAGCAGCATTGGAAGGGACCTTGGAGGTCTTCTAGTCTAGCCTCCTGCTCAAGCAGGAGACCCTATACCATTTCAGACAAATGGTTGTCCAATTTCTTCTTAAAAACCTAAAAAACCAGCAGCCACAATTTCTGGAGAGAAGTCGTTCACTGGTTAATTGTCCTCACTGTCAGGAAATTCCTCCTTAGTTCCAGGTTGCTTCTCTCCTTGATGAGTTTCCATCGGTTGCTTCTTGTCCTGCCCTCGGGTGCCTTGGAGAATAGATTGGAAAATATTTTTTTGCTTGAAATAACAAGATTTACAAAATCTAACACTAAATGATACGATTTCTGCCTTCAGTGTCAATCAATCTGACAATGACTGACTTAAAAAATCCTGACTTAAATCTCAATCTGGACCCTTTCTGCTGTGAGTGTGTGTATGGGGGGGGGAATCCAAGCATAAACAAGTCAACGGGATTGTTGTGTTATTTGTGGATTACAACGTAACGCTGCTAAAACTGCTGCATCGTCACATCATTTTTTTGTTTATAGGTAACTGGTAGAATCAAGGAGGATCTACGGGAGTTTTGCCATGAAATAAAATGTTAATTTATTGTACAGAGCTGTCATGTAAATTATCATTGTGGAAATGGCGACGGTTGCTTGCCATTTGGGTGGATGGCATCATCAGACGAAGCTTGAATGCGTGAAATAAAAAGGATCTTGATAAAGCTAACTTGTCTTATCGGCATCCGAGGGACACGCTTCGATCTGATCCAATAGAAATCAAATAAAAACAAATAAATAAACTCCATGTGTCTCCATTCCATCGATAAACACAAAATTTATTTGGAAGAGATGGGCATCCAGAACACATTCCTTTACAGTTAATCCTTGACTTACAGTAGTTCATTTAGTGACTTTTCAAAGCTACAAGAGCACTTGCAAAAAAAAGGGATCGTTGATCTTTTTTTCACACTTAAGATCGTTGCAGCATCCCCCAGGATCACGTGATCAAAATTCAGAAGCTTGGCAACTGGATCGTATTTCTGACGGTTTCAGTGTCCCAGGATCACGTGATCCCCCTTTTGCCACCTTCAGACAAGTAAAGTCAACGGGGAAGCCAGATTCCACTTAACAACCGTGTTACTAATTTAAGAACTCCTGTGCCTCAGTTAGCAACTCTTGAATTTGTGAATTTTGATCACAGGATCAGAGGGCTACCTTTATACAGGAATTGTTAGTCTGCTCTACAGTCTGTGGAGATGCACAAAACTTAGCCCGCTCTTTCCAGCGTTAGGAAATAATCCAGGCAAAACATTTCTCTTAGAAGTAATTCAGAAGGCAAATTTTTGTTTGAGGAAAGCGTGTGTGGCTAAAGACTTCAGCCAAACTTTCAGTTGCAGTTACTGATAGCCAATATTGTCCACACACACACACACACACACACACACAGAGACCCCTACTTTGGGGAAAAGGGAAACTTGCTGTTTTCCAATAATGCATCAACTAAAAAAAATTTTTTTTTTTTAAATGTATCCTCAATTTTACAAGGGAACAACTGTTCTGTGCCAGCGTATGTTGTAAGCTCACTTCCTCTTCACTTGGCGTAGCTGTGAATCAATTCAGCGTGAAACAGGAAAGCTGGTATTTTATAAACCAAAACTGTGTGTTGGGATAGTGTGTGTGTGTTTTTTTTTAACTCAGTCATTACGGTTTTCTGTAGATTTCTCTAATGTTTAAGCTGGTGGGGGGGAGGCTTAGATTGTACAGATCTTGTTGCACAGGAAAAAATAAGACTGTGTGTGTGTATATGTATGTGTATGTGTATATGTGTGTATATGTGTATATGTATGTATATGTGTATATGTATTTGTATATATGTGTGTATATGTAGATAATGATAATGATGATATAACAACAACAACAACAACAACAACCACCACCACCAATAATAATAATAATAATAATAATAATAATAATAATAATAATAATAATAATAATAATAATAATAATAATAATAATAATAATAATAATAATAATAATAATAATAATAATAATAATGTTGGAAGGGATCTTGGAGGTCATCAAGTCCAATCCCCTGCTCAGGCAGGAAACCCTACACCATTTCAGACAAATGGCTGTCTAGTCTCTTCTTAAAAACTTCCAGTGTTGGAGCATTCACCGCTTCTGGAGGCAGGTTGTTCCACTGGTTAATTGTTCTAACTGTCAGGAAGTTTCTCCTCAGTTCCAGGTTGCTTCTCTCCTTGACTAGTTTCCATCTGTTGCTTCCTTGTCCTGCCCTCAGGCGCCTTGGAGAATAGCTTGACTCCCTCTTCTTTGTGGCAGCCCCTGAGATATTGGAACACTGCTATCATGTCCCCCCTCGTCCTTCTCTTCATTAAACTAGACATACCCAATTTCAGCAACCGTTCTTCGTATGCTTTAGCCTCCAGTCCCCTAATCATCTTTGTTGCCCTTCTCTGCACTCTTTCTAGAGTCTCAACATCTTTTTTATATCGTGGTGACCATCGTGGTGACTAATAATAATAATAATAATAATAATAATAATAATAATAATAATAATAATAATAATAATAATAATAATAATAATAAAGTTGGAAGGGACCTTGGAGGTCATCTAGTCCAACCCCCTGCTCAGGCAGGAAACCCTATACCATTTCAGACAAATGGCTGTCCAGTCTCTTCTTAAAAACTTCCAGTGTTGGAGCATTCCCCGCTTCTGGAGGCAGGTTGTTATATATATATAAAACATGTATATGTCAGGGCAGTGATCAGGCAATTGTTTCTTTTGGATCCAGAGACAAATAAGCACACCAGTAAATAAAGAGATGTTAAGCTTTATGATTAGCTAAAAACATAACGTTAAGAAGCATACATACCAAATAAGATACTACCCCCATCTCTTAGCAAGCTGCCAGGAGGGCCTTAATAATGACAGCAGCTTTATTTGAAGTGCAGCCATTTTCCACAGTACCTAATGCTAGGTTCCATGCAAAAGCCCATAAGCAACACAATCCTCAGGGTTGTTTTTTTTTATCAAAACTTGGCACCACAATTTCATGGCCCGGCAAGTCCTGGCCTTAAATAAATGGCACTTGACTCTGGATGGGACTCAAAAGTCTGACACTTTCATAGATTTGAAGCTACGTGAAAATTCTTTTTACTTTCCCCTTTGGCCAACCAACAAGAGTGAAAAACGAGCAGGTTGGCTCAAAATGAGCTAATGGGAAGGAGAAATCAAAATATGTCACTAAACTCCTCAAAATAGTAATGGTCTTTCGCATTGCCGCTGTACCTACCCACTGAGTTTCTTCAGGGAGGCTAAAATCTTAGGCTCTTAAGATCTTCAATCAATCAGAATAGAACTGGAAGGGACCTTGGAGGTCTTCTAGTCCAACCTCCTGCTCAAGCAGGAGACCTCATACAATTTGAGACAGGTGGCTGTCCAGTCTCTTAAAAACCTGGAATGATGAAAACACCCACAACTTCTGGAGGCAAGCTGTTCCACTGGTTAATTGTCCTCACTGTTAGGAAGTTTCTCCTTAATTCCAGATTGTTTCTCTCCATGATTCGTTTCCATCCATTGTTTCTTGTCTTGCCTTTTGGAAAAATAAGTTGACCCCTCCTCTTCTTTGTGGCAGTCCCTCAAATACTGGAATACTGCTATCATGTCCCCCCTTGGTCCTTCTTTTCTCTAGACTGGCCAAACCCAAATCCTGCAACTGTTCTTCATATATTTTGGTCTCCAGGCCTTTAATCATCTTAGTTGCTCTTCTTTGCACTTTTTCCAAAGTCTCAACATCTTTTTTGTAATGACAGCAGGAAGAAGGAAGCTCTTACTGTCTTTTTTTAAAAAAAAAATCTACTGCAGGTTGTTTTTAATTTTTGCTTGATGACTGTATACAATATGAAGTCTGGGGGAATGGAGAAGCTTAGAAATGTTACTAAGAATTAATGGTAAACATGCATCATGACATAAGTGAATATTCTCCAAATGATATCTACTGTTCTCTATAATAACCTCAAACATGTATGTTGATATGTCCATGGATCTGGTAGAAATATCCACTAGGTAATAGTAAGGAGAACTGTTATTAGTAAGAAAGGCTATATTCCACTTCGAAATGTACCTATTTCTTTACTATCGTAATTTAATAAATTTAACATTCATAGAGATACAAGGCAAAAATGGGCTTCAACACATAAGACAGCACAACAAACATACATTGCTTTGAAATTTCTTCAAAGTTTTTTTCCCTTGCGTGCAACAGCATCCACGGTGTGCATTTGTATGAGTGAATGACATCACAATGGCAGGCACAATATATATATAAAGTCTTGCCCCTGATTATTTGTGTGAAAAGGAATGGGGATTTTAATGGCCTTGGTCATGCTTGCTGTTTTCATATCACGCCCCTCTCCCCAATTGTGTAGCTAACTCTTGTGTGCTCCAATTCAGCCCTGCCTTCAAATCCAAAACACTGCGCACCCTCAATAACTGTGCTAGTTTTAATTTAAAAATAAATAGGATGCATGTCGATATACTTATGAGCAGAATGTTGCTTGTACAAGATAAGCACCCAACCAAAATTGTTCTGCCTTTCAAATATAACCACTTTGATACAACAACGAAGAGCTGGATAACCGAATGTTATTAAAAAAAACAAAAGCGATAATCTTTGCAGATATTTCTCCCGTGAAGCAATTACACAAAGCAAATTCTGACCTGCGTAATTTGTAAATACGCAGCTGCGTCGAAGGTTGACAAGGCATCTTGCTGTGTTCCATATTTACTAGCATACGGAAGATTTATTACCATATTTTTACACACGAGGCACTCTGCAGAGTGTGATGCTGTTAGGGGATGTTGTTAGATTTGTTTATCTATTTACATATTGTTTTAAATAGTTCTTTTCTAGCTATGTGAAGGTGGCTCCAATAGGAGGGATGGAAATTATAGACCTTGGTCAACAGGGGCATCTGCTGATGTAAAGAAACACAGAATAGTAGCTATGACCCAGTTAATCAAGCTCTGCCAGGCTGTTCATTCTCTTGGAAATTGTCTTTTATATCCACGTATTTCATTTACTGTGAAACATAAGGATCCATGGTTATTAGCAGCAGTGAAGGCATTTTTTTAAAAAAAATCCAGAAAGTAAACCATTCCAAGAAACACGAACATCTCAAACAAATCAAAGATCTGGTGTTGGTTCTCCACACCACAGTGAGAATGCAAATCTTTGGAGAATTACATGTAGTCTGTTACAACAGTCTGTTTAGTAGCCGTTCAACGTAACAACGGTACTGGAGAAAAAGTGACGTATGACCATTTTCACGCTTACGACCGTTGGAGCATTCCCATGGTCACATGATCAAAATTCAGATGCTTGGCTACTGACACGTACTTCTGACTGTTCCTGTGTGGAGAGACCTGGCCCATAGAATCTCCAAGAGTTGGACAGGATTGAATGGAGGACATCATCCTCCATCGTCCCATTCAATTATGGGAAGTCAATCCAGTGAAAGTGAGCGCATTCTCAACTTGTTTCCTTCCTTCCTCTCAAATCTCTTCAACCCAAGAATTTATGGAAAATGGGCCTTACGTCTTACATCGCGTTCATTTCTGTGCTATTCTGCCTTGCCCCGTAACTTCCACTTTATGTGCTGTGTTCCACATCTTTAATGCTGGGTCAGCATCTTCACCACCACCCTTCTCCTTGAGGTCAGGACATCCCATGTCTTTGTAAATTGTTTGAATGAGATGGGGTAGGCAAGAGAGAGAGAGCAGAGGATGAAAAAAGGATTGTCCTGTCAGCCCAGAAGCTCTACAGTCCTTTGTTCTTTCGCTGTGACATTGCACACATGTATGAAAGGGGCAGAACCTGTCATGGATGGTTCAAAATTTCTTTTGTTATTTGGACAAGGACATAGGATCTTGCAGACACTCTGCTGATCAATGTCCTTAAGCGGAGGCAGCCAAAAAAGCCAATGAAATCCTAAGTTGCATTAACAGAGGGATTCAATCAAGATCACGTGAGGTACTAATACCAAAGCCTTAGTAAGACCACACCTAGAATACTGCAACCGGTTTTGGTCACCACAAACTATAAAAAAGATGTTGAGACTCTAGAAAAAGAGCAGAGAAGAGCAACAAAAATGATTAGGGGTCTGGAGGCTAAAACATATGAAGAACGGTTACAGGAATTGGGTATGGAAGAGAAGGAACAGGGGAGACATGATAGCAGTGTTCCAATATTTGAGGGGCTGTCACAGAGAGGAGGGGTTCAACATATTTTCCAAAGCACCTGAAAGCCAGACAAGGAATAATGAATGGAAACTGATCAAGGAGAGATTCAACCTGGAAATAAGGAGAAATTTTCTGACAGTGAGAGCAATCAACCAATGGAACAGCTTGTTTTCAGAAGTTGTGGGAGCTTCATCACTGGAGGCTTTCAAGAAGAGACTGGACTGCTATCTGTCAGAAATGGTATAGGGTCCCTGCTTGGGTGGGGGGAGGGAGAGTTGGACTAGATGTCCTACAAGGTCCCTTCCAACTCTGTTATTCTATTCCATTCTAATTCACACAATCCCTACTGGAAACGAGTTAGCACCTGCATTCAAGGTCTTACTAAAACAAGGGAATCATTTCAAACCGTAAGTGGTAACACAACTACTATAGGGTTAGCAGAAAAAGCACCTGTTCTCAGAAGAAGAAGAACGATTTGGGATAAACTTACTCTTTTCAAATTGCGCTACCAACCTCGTGGATTTAAGCGAGGCCCAGCACAATTGCTTTGTTGACATCTGAAGCTTAGCAATTGTATTTTTAAATGCATGGTATGGGTGACTCGTACCACACACGAAGTGTAGGCAAACTGATCTGATCACCCGCAGAGCTTATGCTCGAGCTGCGTCAGTTGTGTTCACACGCCAGCCCACGAGCAGAATAATCTTTGCTGCACCTGGGTTTACGCACAGCCCTCCCCCTCTTAAGGTTAATATGTAGCACGTTGAGCATGTTATAATTGAACTGTGGGGAAACAAATTAAAAGTATAATGAACTCGGCTCCCTTTGGAAGTAAAATTAGGTACATCATTACCGGCACTGGTAGAGTTCTTGATATTATGGTCTAATCAGCACTTAATAGCCCACTCTCTGTGGCTCTAATTTCACATAATTAATGTGCATGAAAAAATAAACCTTTTAAAGGCTTTCCACCTCTTTACTCCACACTGGAGAAAGTAGGGACAATAAACCCGGATGACGTCTAATTCCTCTAGAGACTTGATTCTGAAGTGTGGACTCAAAACAGAGTCCTCTTTTCGATTGACAGAATGGCTGCAGAATGAGGTAGACTTTAAATAGTCACCATGCATAGTCAATGCCTGATTTTTATCTACATTGGTTAACTAATCCTACAGTCCTCCGGATACTGCTTGCATGGGCAACTGGATCCCACAGTTTTAGGGATATCATTTATCTTTATCAGGGTTCAAAACCGGACCTTAAAAGGCATGGGGTGAGTCAGGGATAGGAGAAGCACTGCCAGTGTAAGGAGACTATATAGGGTCTCCTGCTTGAGCAAGGGGTTGGACTAGAAGACCTCCATTGTCCCTTCCAGCTCTATTCTGACTGAATTTCTCCCTTTCTGTTGACGGAGGCCTCTTCACTTCTAACCTAGATGGCCTCTTTTACCCCCTCTTTCAAACCAATGATCCTCTCTATCCAAAATGTAGACTTTGCTGTCTTCAAAAGAGTGATCCTTGTCTTTAAATGCAGATGGGCTTTAGTTTCGGATATCAGTCCTTGACTTTAAATTTAGAAAATTCTTGTTTGTTTTTTTGTTTTTCTAAACTAAAAGGCAGGAGAGAGAGAGAGAGAGAGAGAGAGAGAGAGAGAGAGAGAGAGAGAGAGAGAGAGAGAGAGAGAGAGAGAGAGAGAGAGAGAGAGAGTGATGCTCTATTATAGAATTTTATGCTTGGTGTGTTAACAAGGCTGATTCATCAATCATTCCACTCAATACTTAGATGCTAGCAACATAGTTTAATTTCATGATCAAACAGAGAATTAGTATCTGAGGTTTGGCCTCTCAGAGCATTTAATGTTTTAGAAGCCTCTGGGGAATGGGAGGTATTTTTCTCTAGCAAGAAATTAAAGGGTGAGACAATGGAATCACTTTTGACTGTTGTTAATCCTGAACAAGAATGAAAGAAATGAAAGCAACAGCTACCGACAAGCGGTGATAAGTGTCTCGGCCATCCGCACTGTAATATTTTAATTACATTCTCCACCTATCCCTCCCTCAGGTTTATGCCTTGTGTGAGTGTGTGGCACCTTTTTGGTGCTAAGAATTCTTCAGCTAATTAAAGACCAGCTGCTTTGCAGAAATTTTCAAAGGCCAGATGCTGGGTAAACAAGCTTCAGAGGCACTCAGACTGTCTCAATTGCCTCCTGTCACTTGGCCTGGACGGTCCAATTTTGTCTCCCTTTTCTTGTTGATGCTTTTTCATGGTTTTCCTTCAGAGCCCTCCAAAACATAAGGCAATCTCACGTCCTCACATTGTGGGCATCATATTTTAAGTAACGCTTGAGTGCGGTAATTTTTGACGGTGAGTGTTGGAGTTGAAATTGTCTCTCAGCTGGTTGTCAAATTGTGGAGAGGAATGCACGATGCCACAATATCTTTTCTGCTCTTCCCTCTGGGAAAAAGGAAAGTAAATAGCCCTGCCTATTATCTTTGGCTAGGTGAAAATGAGGAGGTTGATGAAGCTATAATGGTCCATTAATCCTTGAGTAACTCTGGACTGGGCTTGCTTTAATAGCTGTTTGCTGTCTATGGCAGATCTGTAAAAAATTAAACCCATTGTGCACAAGGAATCATAGATTGGGTTAGGAACTTGGAGCATACTTCTTGCTCTGAATGCAAAGTGGTTGTGAGATCTGTGTTCTAAAATATCTGAAGGACTTCAAATATGACAAACGAAAGATTGAATGAAATTCTGTACAGGGAAGTCCAAGCAAACAGATGCCCTGGGGCTGTATCATCTCATGCATATCCCAAAGAGACAGAACTTGCATAACGATGGTGTGGAGCTTCCAACACAACACACTGAGTTTGCATTAGATGACAATAACATTCCTGTAGGTATCGATCAAGGAGACAACCAACCTAGAAATAAGGAGAAATGTCCTGGCAGCTAGAACTTCAGAGGTTGTGGGTGCTCCATTGCTGGAGGAGTTTAAGAAGAAATTGGACAACCACTTCTGCTGCTTGAGCAGGAGATTGGACTAGAAGACCTCCAAGGCCCCTTCCAACTCTGTTATTCTGCTAAATATGCTCAGTTGTCTGTTTTGAGTTCTGGGCCCCCTTTTTTCACGGCTTCTTAGAACAATAGGTTCTTTCCTGATTTTCAGTTTAATTTGCCTTTCCTGTTATCCCATTCAGTTAATTCTGCCTGGCTAGCCATTTCCTCTTGCAATGGCTTTTACAGTTTGTGTACTTCCTTTTCCCACTCTGAAGACCCAGATAATTTTTGCCTATGTGTTTATCTTTCATCCTCCCTTTATGCTACCCTTTCCTGGTTCCCCATTGTAGTTTCTTTGACAGGCTTGTTTCAGTGGTGGGATTCAGCCGGTTCGCACCGGTTTGGTAGAACCGGTAGCTAAATTCTGTTGAGTTCGGAGAACCAGCTGAACCCATGCTGCTTCTGGAAGTCCGTTCTAGGCCTCGGAGGCCTGGAGAAGGTCTCCCAGGCCTAGAATGGCCCACCAGAAGTGTGTGGATGTCACTTCCGGAAGTCCGTTCTAGGCCTGATGGAGGCCTCCCAGGCCTAGAATGGCCTGCCGGAAGTGCCTTGATGTCACTTCTGGAAGTCCGTTCTAGGAGGCCTGGAGGAGGCCTCCCAGGCCTAGAAAAGCCCACAGGAAGTGCATGGATGTCACTTCCGGAAGTCCATTCTAAGCCTCCATCAACCCAGGCCTGCATCCACGCAGAGAACCGGATGTTCATTTGAATCCCACCACTGGCTTGTTTGTCTACTCAGTGAGTTTCCATTGCACAGTAGATTTGACCGTCTCTGAAGATTCATCATATTGGTGTATATTTATCAGATGGAAGGGTCATATTAGGAGAGGACCGAGCCTAGAGTCCTTGAATTGCAGCAACAGCACAGACCTGACCTTTCCCAGGTCCCCTGAAGCCTTATCTGACCATTCCCAGGGGAATGCAGTTGATCTGGCTAGATTCTTGTAACATCGATAGCTGTCAATAAAGCTTCTGCTTGGAACTATTCATGAGTTGTTCTGATTATTTGCACCTGAAAGATTTGCAGAATGGATGGCAGAACCTGGGGGCGGAGTGAAAAGGGGGATCAGCCTAGAATCCCTATGTAGCCACAAGCAAACTTAGTCCAATTCCCTTGATTGCTGTTGGCTCTTGTTTAACTCGAAGCAGGTGCTGAGTTGAGAAAATTCCTGTGAATAATCTTTTAGCAATAAATCACTTTAATTGAATCCTCAGATACGAACCTTTTCTTTCCCACCTGGCATTATCTTATCTTATTGCCCAAACACTTTCCTTTCCTTTCCTTTCCTTTCCTTTCCTTTCCTTTCCTTTCCTTTCCTTTCCTTTCCTTTCCTTTCCTTTCCTTTCCTTTCCTTCCTTTTCCTCTTCTCTTCTCCTCTCCTCTCCTCTCCTCTCCTCTCCTTTCTTTCCTTTCCTTTCCTTCCTTTCTTTCCTTTTCCTCTTCTCTTCTCCTCTCCTCTCCTCTCCTCTCCTCTCCTTTCTTTCCTTTCCTTTCCTTTCCTTTCCTCTCTCTCTCTCTCTCTCTCTCTCTTTTTCTCTGCAAAATTAATCTGCCCTCTCTCTCCACAGCAGAATTTAAAAGTATGATTAATCTCACACACACACACACACACACACACACACACACCAAGCTCATTGAGAAATCATTTCTGATGTCCATCAACTCCTTGAAGTGTACAAGGAGGGCAAGAGAGAACAGTGAACAACTTAGACCTACACAACATATACGAGCTTCTGGTTAATTCAAGACAGAAGGACAAGGCATTTTCATTTTAATATTTGTTATTCTATTTCATTTTAGCAAAACATTTTGTTAGCCACGAGAGGTTTATCATTATTATCTGATACATTTTTTTTATCTAGACCAAAATGATGGCATTGCGGCTTTTCTGTGCATCTTACAGACAGTGATTTTACGTTGTCTGTACATGAAGTAAACAACCATCTGTTTTCAAGATGACACGCAGTTGAGCAAATATTATGAGTTTGCAGCTTCCCTTTGGCAAATCTCTTTGAGAGAGATGGATACATTTCCACATCGGTGCTAGATGAAAGGGGGGGAAAAATGAAATTCTACTATTGACAAATTTGCATTTAGTTTATAGAGGGAGGAATAAGAATCAAGAGTCTGGATGAGAAAAACCTCAAGAGTCTGGATGAGAAAACAAATCCCACCACCCTTGAAATATGTATTGCATCCCAGCAGCCAAACTTAAAGAAAATTGGTTGCCGTTATTGTCTCTACCCACAAGAGAATAGAGTCTGCAAAAGGCATGATAAATATAAATGTATTACTGTATAGCATTTAAGATTTTTTCTCCCTCCCTCCCTCCCTCCCTCCCTCTCTTTCTCTCTCTCTCCCTCAACCCATATATATTTTGCTATTGTCTTTTAAAATAGTTAGCTTTTTTGCCATGAAATTTAATCACTTGTATATTTCTTCTTCTTCTTCTTCTTCTTCTTCTTCTTCTTCTTCTTCTTCTTCTTCTTCTTCTTCTTCTTCTTCTTCTTCTTCTTCTTCTTCTTCTTCTTCTTCTTCTTCTTCTTCTTCTTCTTCTTCTTCTTCTTCTTCTTCTTCTTCTTCTTCTTCTTCTTCTTCTTCTTCTTCTTCTTTTCTTTTTCTTCTCCTTCTCCTTCTCTTCTCCTCCTTCTTCTTCCCTTCTCCTCCTCCTCCTCCTTCTTCTTCTTCTCCTTCTCCTTCTCCTTCTCCTTCTCCTCCTCCTTCTTCTTCTCCTTCTTCTCCTCCTCCTTCTCCTCCTCCTCCCTCCTCCTCCTCTTCCTCCTCCTCACTCCTCCTCCTCCTCCTCCTCTCCTCCTCCTCCTCCTCCTCCTCCTCCTCTCTCCTCCTCTCTCCTCCTCCTCCTCCTGTGCCATGACTACACATTTCAAGTACCATCCCTTTTTAATGCATCAACACACATGCAAACAGGAAGGACTTCAGTTGTGCCATCAGGACTTGTACCTTGATCCTTTTGACTCTCCATAATCCTGCTTCTATCGTTCAGTTTCCTTTCCCCAATCAGCTGGTGTCCATTCTTCTGTGCTTCTGTTCCAATTTCTCTGATTCTTTCTTAGAATATGGTTCCACTAAATAGTACACCTGCTGGAAAGTGAGTTAATGCAAAAAGGTACTGGAGTTATTAGTAGGTATAATGACAATAAAGGTTATCTAAGCTATAATTTAAAAACAAGACTTCTGTGAATGCACTTCAAATGCTCAATTGCCTTTTTAGCAGCTGTGTAATTCTGTTAACTCATAGTAGCTGATCAACAGTACATATGGTTACCAAACCAACTATCAGTCATCCCATTTGATTGTTAACATATCCTTAAGTGAAGAAAATTGCATTTACTTGTATTGAATTTAACAGTGCTAGATGAAGCCCAGTTTTTTTTAACCTACAGAGATATCTCTGAATTTTGTTTCTGCCTGCTTGATTATTAGCTGGCTTGCCAAATTTAGGATTTAGATTTTAGGAGCAAATCTATGCTGGCTGATGGTAATCACCAAACCCATGTGAATTACCTTTAATTCCATTGGAATTGGTACAAAAAGGGCATGATTTTGTTTCTATTTGAGCTTCTTTGAAATTTGAACATTTGATGTGATCAAAAGTTTGGCTATAATGGAGAAGCTTCAAAATATAGCACAACTGTTTCACTTTTGGACAGCAGACAATTTTAACTCTGAAAGTTTCAGCTGGGCACCTTCAAAGGTTCCATCACAATAAATAGTTGAAACATTGCCCCCCTCGTGGTATCATCTTTTAGTCAAAGAGAGCAAAGAGGAAGAAAGGATAGCGCAACAGCTTCCAATATTTTTTTTTTTATAAAGATTCCACAGAAATATCGACTGGATTAATGTAGAGTCCAATTTGTTTAAAAATTCCATCTTTAAAAAGGAAATAATTCTTGCCCCGCCTCTTCCAAGCAGGTCATAGCCTTTCAAACTTTCACTGCTCCCCCCTTTTTTTTGGAGAGGGGTGGGGTGCTAGGACAGTTGGTAAAGTTTCATAATTTCTGGAAGTTCCCCCTCTCCCAATATAGCTGGCGTGATTATTGGTTTCAGGAGTATTATCAGCTGGCAATACTCTGTGTTAGAAGTAGAAAATGAAGGAGAGGAGGAGGAGGAGGAGGAGGAGGAGGAGGAGAAGGAGGAGGAGGAGGAGGAGAAGAAGAAGGAGGAGGAGGAGGAGGAGAAGAAGAAGAAGAAGAAGAAGAAGAAGAAGAAGAAGAAGAAGAAGAAGAAGAAGAAGAAGAAGAAGAAGAAGAAGAAGAAGAAGAAGAAGAAGAGGAGGAGGAGGAGGAGGAGGAAGAGGAGGAGGAGGAGAAGAAGAAGAAGGAGGAGGAGGAGGAGGAGAAGAGGAAGAAGAAGAAGAGGAAGAAGGAGGAGGAGAAGAGGAAGAAGAAGAAGAAGAAGAAGAAGAAGAAGAAGAAGAAGAAGAAGAAGAAGAAGAAGAAGAAGAAGAAGAAGAAGAAGAAGAAGAAGAGGAGGAGGAGGAGAGAGAAAATGATATGTGAATGACAAAAAGTAAACAAATGTTTTAATTATTTTAATTAAATTGAATTGTTGAATTGTCCCGTGGCAAGTTGGCCAAGGCAAAGTGTCCCATTCTGGTCCCAGTCATGCAGACTTTAAAAGCAAAGTTATTCTTGAACCCAGAATTAGTCTGATGACGGCTAAGTTGAGCACCCCATTGTCTACACAGGAATAGCCCCTAGGACAGTAACAAGAGAGAGTCAAGTTCAGACAGTTATATTACAGAAGCCGAGACCTGATAAAGTGAACGAAACCCAATGTCATCCCAAAAGATTTCTGAGAGCTTAATGAGGCGATCAATCTCATTGGCCAACTGCTGGGGTCAATTCATCATCACGACACTCACCACAACGCCCCATTGTCCCCAGTGCTCTCCATAGATAGAACTGAAATTGTGACGTTATTTATTGTCTGTCAGAAGTAGGAGAAAGTCCTCAAATCTCAAAAGCATTTTTTGTACCACCAGATTTGATTTGTGGGTTCAGTTCTCGCGTCTGTGTCGGTGTGATTTGATCAGAGCTTCATCAAAGTCAATCACCAAGTCCATGTTTTGCCCAGCGCTAGTAATCACTGTGTTTCTTTCATAGATCACCAACTTTATGATCTGCTGTAGGTCTCATCAAGGTTTGCCATCGGACTGGCCTAATCTTCCCCCGAATCTTCCATTTCTGTAGACAGGAAAAATATTTGCCATCCTCACGTCATCCATTCTGTAAGATTTTTCTCTTGTTTTTTTTTTTTGTTTTTTTTAAAAAAAAAAACAGATTTAAGCTGGCCAAAGTTGCTGAGGAGCTTGAAATTAAAAACAAAATGGAATACCTAAATAAACCTGTGATCTGATTGATCCCAGTTAAGTTTGACTGAGTATCCTCTGACAATTCTATCAAGCTTGACCAGGTTGCTCCTTCAATCCACTTTTCACGCTTAACCTCTTCTGAGGTAAGGTTGAGTCAAATAGTTGTTCTGCCATGTTATATATTAACCTTTTGCCAGCTGGAATAACAGTTCCTTTTCTTTTTTTCAAAAAGAGCTTTTTTTGAAGACGTTGTCTTAGTGTTCTTTGCCTAGACCAGGGGTAGGCAACCTTGGCTCTTTTATGACTTGTGGACTTCAACTCCCAGAATTCCTGAGCCAGCCATGCTGAGGGGAAAGGGAGAGGTTTCCAAGCTGAGCCATGCTGGCTCAGGAATTCTGGGAGTTGAAGTCCACGAGTCATAAAAGAGCCAAGGTTGCCTACCCCTGGCCGAGATACATTCTGGGCACTGGCATTTTTGACTCCATCTTTACTAATCTGGTCTTCTTCTACCATGTTTTCCCTGTAAATAAGACCCAACTGGAAAATAAGCCCTAGCATGATTTTTCAGGACACTCGTAATATAAGCCCCCACCCCAAAAATAAGCCCCAGTTAAGATCGTCAGCTAAACGGATGCATTTAGTACCGTATTTTCCCGAATATAAGCCCTAACCAGAAAATAAGCCCTAATGTGTCTGGAGCAAAAATTAATATAAGATCCGGACTTATTTTGGGCGAAACACGGATATGTTCTCTTGCTAAGTGATCTGACCTTCTTTCCATTTGCTGTATATATCCTTTGCGGTTTTCAGATTTTCAGTCGTGTTTTTCATTCGGGAAATTGGTTTATTTGAGTGTGCATTTGGATCTGATTGTTCCCCTTCCAAGCAAAAAGTTTTCAGATTTGTTTATTTGTTAGACGTACATCCCACTTTCCCCCTCAGGATTTCAACATGGCTAGCATGATCATAAAAACCAACTAGCAGTCAGAAGACATGATGAAAACTCTTTAATTTCACATCATGTGGACAGACTTAACCATAGATTCAACGGGGAAACTGTAACCATCCTAGACCAAACTAAGTCCAAAACTGCTAGGAAATTCCTGGAAGCTCAGGGTGTACCAAGGAGCCCACAGTCGTCGTCGTCGTTCGTCGTTGTCCTCCTCCTCCTCCTCCTCCTCCTCCTCCCTCTCTTCTTCTTCTTCTTCTTCTTCTTCTTCTTCTTATTTCTTATTCTTCTTTTCTTCTTCTTCTTTCTTCTTCTTCTCTTCTTTTCTTCTTTTCTTCTTTCATCTTCTTCTTCTTCTTCTTCTCCTCCTCCTCCTTCTCCTTCTCCTTCTCCTTCTCCTTCTCCTCCTCCTCCTCCTCCTCCTCCTCCTCCTCCATTCCAAATTCTCGAAACAAGCCCAAAAAAGGCAGATTGAGCTGCAAGGCTGAAATACATTGTTCCTCCTCATTTGCTCAGTGTCTGCCAGAATTAGTGATATTTTCTTCAGTTGGTCTCTTCCTCTGTGTTTCACGTTCCTTTCCCCTGCTTTTTTGCAACTCCCTTGTTCAATATCGCAGTACAGGGGCTGGTTGCTTGAGGGTCTCTATCAATAAATAAATAGACGTTATTGCACAAAAATCCAGAGAGAGATCTTCCCTCAGTTGTTGTCAGACACAAATGTGGGTGAAGATGCCCAAAGAGCTGAATTTGCAGCAAAAACATGAGGTCTATTTGACACAATGCGAAGCTTTGGGGCAGACTAAAGGCCTGGAGTAACGAAGAGTCATAATAACTGTATTGATTCCGGCAGTATATTTCATCAAAGCAAAGCAAAGCAAAAATAATAAAATAAAATAAAATAAAATAAAATAATAAAATAAAATAAATAATAATAATAATAATAAAATAATAAAATAAATAAAATAAAATAAAATAAAATAAAATAAAATAAAATAATAAAATAAAATAAAATAAAATAAAATAATAAAATAAAATAAAATAAAATAAAATAAAATAAAATAAAATAAAATAAAATAAAATAAAATAAAATAAATAAAATAAAATAAAATAAAATAAAATAAAATAAAATAAATAAATAAAATAACTTACACTTACACAAAGGGACTCACAACACACAAAACAAACATAACTGCCATTTTCTCCTTTGCTCTGCTTTGCCACTGAAGTAAAGTTGGGCTGCTGTGAAAACTCAGCAAGCAGAGTTTTGGTACTCTGAGATAAATCAGCCAATGATGTCCTACTAGCACACAAGGATTTAGGAAGGCAAACCTACCTTGGAATAACAAATAGGTACGTGGGTTCCAATAAGACCAAAGGATTACCAGTTCCTAAAGGATACAGTTCACCTATTTGTATTATTTAACATAACATTTTGTGAAAATCTGTCTCTGGCATCTGCCTGGTGTCTCAGGCAGGACCCAGTGGGATTGCAGAGAGCTTGAGAACCTCAATTAGACGATAATCCATCTAACGTTGAGGTCTTAATTAGCATTTGGTGATCACTCTGGAGCCAGCAGTAATCATGTAGAGTGGCATAAATAGTTTGTGCAGGATGTTGACATGAAAATACTAATTAATTCAGACGCACAAACATCAGGAAACAAATGACCCTTACTTAACAATTCTTGTTTGTTTTCTTGAGAAACCATGGAGTTTTTTATTGTGAATTTTTGATCACTGGGGGGACAGGAAAGTAGACTGTGTCTAGAAATGCAATGTACCACAAATGAAATTTAGATGGTTTATTTCGGCCTTCATATCAAGAAACGTTTATTTGCTGTCACTGCCCTGTATCCTACAGCTGCTATAGAATGGACAGATGGATCTCTCACAGGGATGATAAATGAGAGTTCAATAAAATGCTGAGAACATCCAACCAGCTAACGTTGTTCAAAGTGCAATGGAGACTTAGCAAAAATCTATGAATATCAGATGGGGATATCATCTTCCGATGGAGATTCTTCATTTCATATGTGATCCTGAATTTGCTTGGAGAGGCAGTTGAAATATATATGACCATACAGGCAATATATAATAATCTATATGACTATAAGCAATCTGCAATCCCTGGCATGTAAACTCTGCACACACAGCTGACAGTGTTATCTGCACATGTCAAGAACATCATATGTAAGATACTTCACAGGTAAGTGTTTTATCATGTTATCCAGCTGCTTCAGACCTTATTGTATGAATATGTATGAAGCTATGTCTCAGAGAAGGAGGAGGAGAAGGAGGAGAAGGAGGAGGAGGAGGAGGAGGAGAAGGAGGAGAAAAGAAGAAGAAGAAGAAGAAGAAGAAGAAGAAGAAGAAGAAGAAGAAGAAGAAAGGAGGAGGAGGAGGAGGAAGAAAGAACAAAAGAAGAAAAAGAGGAAGAGGAAGAGGAAGAAGAGGAAGAAGAAGAAGAAGAAGAAGAAGAAGAAGAAGAAGAAAAGAAGAAGAAGAAGAAGAAGAAGAAGAAGAAGAAGAAGAAGAAGAAGAAGAAGAAGAAGAAGAAGAAGAAGAAGAAGAAGAAGAAGAAGAAGAAGAAGAAGAAGAAGAAGAAGAAGAAGAAGAAGAAGAAGAAAGAATTGTCACCTCTTTTCAAAAACATCAAACATTGCACTGCCTAGCAGGCCCTGTGGACCTCTGTCTATTTGATCCTGGCTGGCCTCCAGTGAATTAGACATTTTACAAGGATCTCTCCTTGGCTCTATGAAGATTTTATACAAAGGTTCGCTTTAAAGGGCATTCGATCGAGTCACCCCTTTGAACTCAATGGGCCACACAACAGGATGATGAGGCACTGTTTTTGCGATCTTGACAAAATTGCCAACTCTTGAGGATGGCTCTATTGGCGTTAGATCGCTGAATGATTAGAGTGCACTGAATCAGATTGGGCTTCACCAGATCAATTCCACCACTTGATATATTTTTGCTTTGGCTCCCGTTCACCTCCTTCCGAATCAAAGCCCCCACCATTGAAATTCAGGTGTCAACTCTGCAATGAACTTGGCTGAAGCCATCTTGCTCATTTTCGGTTGCCAAAAGATTGGGGGGTGGAGAGAAATGGGAAGTTTTATGCTAGCCTAAACAATTCTCTGTCCCATGGGAACCAAGGTCATTTCTATTCCCTTGGCTGGTGGGTTAAGCCAAACGTTAGAAAGCCCACCAAACTATTTTATTGGGAAACGCAGTTAACTGCATAGAGAATGGGGTGGGAAGTTTAACTTTGTAATACTGTTACTTCTAGAGGGAACTTTACTCTTGGTTTCACTTTTGACAGTGCCAATACTTTGTAACCAATAAACATGTTCCTAGAGCAGTGGCTCCTGACCTTTTCATATATTCTTTCACCCCTTACAAAAGTTTGAAATAATGGCAACAAATTATGCATATACACTATAATTTTGAAACTTCTAAACTCAAGTTTTCGCACCCCTTGGAATATCGTTGTGAAAAGAAAATATATTAATCCCTATTCTGTGAGTGATCTAATTAATCAATCATATTTTAGATTTGAACTTGCTAACTAGCACTTGGCTTTCGCTTCCCGTTGACCTTTCATAGGAAAAGATGACTGTGGTCGGCACAAATTCTTAAGAAAAATGGAACATTGCACAAGAACGTAGGAGAAAAGAGGAACTGAGCCCTGTGTATGGGTGCAACCTTTGCAATGACACGTGTAGGAATGGTAGTGAGGAAAAGAGTGGTTAGAACAAGGACAGGAAAGAACAGGGAAGTAGCCTGGTAACCAGGACAACAGTAGAAGAATAAGGAACTAACCTAGTTCCTTATTCTTCTAATGTTGTCCTGGTTACCGGGCTACTTCCCTGTTCTTTCCTGTCCTTGTTCTAACCCAGGGGTAGGCAACCTTGGCTCTTTTATGACTCGTGGACTTCAACTCCCAGAATTCCTGAGCCAGCCATGCTGAGGGGAAAGGGAGAGGTTTCCAAGCTGTGCCGTGTTAGCTCAGGAATTCTGGGAGTTGAAGTCCACGAGTCATAAAAGAACCAAGGTTGCCTACCCCTGCTAACCTAATAGTCAGTTCCAAGAATAGGGGGATGACCCGAAGAAGGGATCCGAGAAATATGATGATGTGTTTAACAAGAAAAGGGAACTGGGAGGGAAATGGGATGGCTACTGGGTGGCACCAAAATGCTAGAGGTGGGCACAATGTTAAGGTATAAAACCTGCTTCAAAGATTTGGGTGTTGCCTCCTGGCCCAGCCGTCATACTTAATGACTGCTAGTCCATTTGGTCCTTATCGCAATAAGTTCTTGAAATGTAAGTACTGAATTTGTGTGTTAAATTGAAATAAACCTCTGGATCCCAAAGGGACAATTTTGTTGTGTGTTGTCTTTTGTTTCTCTTTAACAAGTTTTTCCCCTGACATCGCCTTGCACCCCTAGGGCGTGCGAGCACCCCCGGTTGGGATACACCCTCTGTCTTAGAGGAAACCACAAACCTTGGCGTTCTCCTTTAATTGGTCTCACCTATTGGAATCATGACATCAAGCAACTGGTCTGTTGCTTGCAGCATTATTCAAGCTTAAAGTCTGCGGAAATCAAGCCTGGTTGGAAAACCTGGTTTCCAACAGCTGGTGTGAGCCATTGTTTTTCCCTTTCACCCAAGCTTTTTGGAGGAGGAACCAACTGATGCCTTTCTGGAGAACCATTTTGTAATAAACCCGCCTTCTCAAGTTGTTTTTGTTTCTGCTTTTAAATTTCCTTGTGCTGTATATTATGAAGCAATTTGTTTTGTTGCTGTTGCCGGTTATACGTTGCAAGGATGGAGCCTATGCATTTAGGATAGGAAAGTTTTCCAAGCCGATAAATAATACATTACTTAATTATTTAATAATATTTGGTAAAAATTTTATGTGCGCTGGAATATTAATGTGCCGTAAACACACGGAAAGAGCCCTGTTTTAATTAAAATAGTTTAGCAGAAGTTACAGGGGGGAGCTTTAATGCATAATGAGTAGGGCTAAGCAAAAGCAATATATTAAAACTCATAATAAATGCAAGAAACGGTTGATATGGTCTGACTTCAAACTTAGCACTCTCCCTATGAATTATACAATGTCCTCTTCTTCTAACAGTTTGAAGAAAACATGACAATTTTCATTTTATATATTTTTAATAGGTAAAATTCCTTCCCCCCTTTTTCAAAGGGGGAGAGAGATAGCATTAAAAATAGAACACATCCAGATTCACGGAATAGAATAGCGATTAAGGAGAGAAAAAAAACAAATTTAGATTTCATTTTAAATTACACTTCTGTACTCTAGAGGGAATTGCTCCATATCAAGTTTTCCTGGTGGAAATAAGGATTATTATTCAGCCACTTTGTCGAATGACACACACCCTTTATAGTCTTAACAAAAATCTATCAACAATTATGCCACCTAAATTCGTTGCATGCATTCAAGTCCAGATCGTCTCCAGTGAAACTGACCGGCCTGTCACAGTTTCTCCAATGATGCTGAAGATTAAGAAGCAAAATGGATGCCATATACTGATGCTTCTAGCTAGACTTTTCATAGAATATAGAATAATAGAATTGAAAGGGACTTCAGAGATCATCTAGTCCTACCCCCTGCTTTAGCAAGAGACCCTATGCCATTTCAGACAAATCTTTGTCCAGTCTCTTTTTGAAATCCTCCAGTAATGGAGCACCCACAACTTCTGAAGGCAAGTCGTTCCATTGGTTGATTGCTCTCATTGTTAGGAAATTTCTCCTTAATTCTAAGTTGCTTCTCTCCTTGGTTAGTTTCCAACCATTGTTTCTCACCTTGCTTTTTGGTGCTTTGGAAAATAGTTGGACCCCTTCATGTTTGTAGGAGCCCCTCGAATATTGGAAGACTGCTATCATGTCACCCCTAGTCCTTCTTTTCATTAGATAGACGTACCCAATTCCTGCAACTGTTCTTCATATGTTTTAGCCTCCAGCCCCCTAATCATCTTTGTTGCTCTTCTCTGCACTCTTTCCAGAGTCTCAACATCTTTTTTATATTGTGGTGACCAGAACTGGATGCAGTATTCCAAGTGTGGTATTATTAAGGTTTTGTAAAGCGGTACTAGAACTTCATGTGACCTTGATACTATCCCAGGATTGCATTGGCTTTTTTGGGCGCTGACGCTCTGTCGGCTCATATTTAAGTGATTGTCCACTAGGACTCCAAGATCCCTCTCAAAGTTACTGCTATTGAGCCAGGGTTCACCTAATCTATACACGTAAAGTTGGTTTTTCTTGCTTAAGTGTAAAACCTTACTTTTATCTTGCTTGACTTGTTAGACCCCCATGGTGATTGGAAGCTCCCTTCACCAAGACCTCTGGCTTCGCTTTTCAAATTTGTTCCAGGTTTGCATGCAAGCCAGGAAGCTTAATAGGGAAATCTTACTCACTTTTTTTAAAATTGTTAGGACAGCCAGGTGTCTTATTACATGGGAAACTGTCCTCATCTATCTAGTCTAAAATGAATTATTATTTTCAACATATCTTTTTTAGAATAGAATAGAATAGAATAGAATAGAATAGAATAGAATAGAATAGAATAGAATAGAATAGAATAGAATAGAATAGAATAGAATAGAGCTGGAAGGGACTTTGGAGGCCTTCTAGTCCAGCCCCCCGCTTAAGCAGGAGGACCTATACCATCTCAGACAGGTGATTGTCCAGTCTCTTCTTAAAAATCTCCAGTGATGGAGCACCCACAACTTCTGGTGGCAAGCTGTTCCACTGGTTGATTGTCCTCACTGTCAGGAAGTTTCTCCTTAATTCCAGGTTGCTTCTCTCTTTGATCAGCTTCCAACCATTGTTTCTCGTCCTTCCCTCTGGTGCTTTGGAGAATAATGTGACCCCCTCTGCCTTGTGACAGCCCCTCAGATACTGGAACACTGCTATCATGTCTCCGCTATTTCTTCTTTTCTTTTGACTAGCCAAACCCAAGTCCTGCAGCCGTTCTTCGTATGTTTTAGCCTCCAGGCCTTTGATCATCTTAGTTGCTCTTCTCTGAATTTTTTCCAAACTCTCAACATCTTTTTTTATTTGTATAAATAACTTAAGGTGGTGAACAAATCCAATATACCTTCCTACCTCTTATTTTCCCCACAACCACAACCCAGTGAGACAGATTGGCTGAGAGAGATTGACTGGCCCAAGGTCACCCGGCTGATTTTCATGACTAAGGTGGGACTTGAACTCATGGCCTCCTGCCCAGTGCCTAACTGGCTCTCTTGCCATTGTCTTGTTCCTAAGAGCTGAGAGAAAGTGACTGGCCCAAGGTCAACCTTCTGAATTTCATCCTGAGCAGGAGTCTTCAAAATTGGCCCTTTTACGACTTGTGGACTTCAGTTACCAGAATTCCTCAGCCAGGGACGCTGGCTGAGGAATTCTGGGAGTTGAAGTCCACAAGTCATAAAAGGGCCAAGTTTGAAATCCCCTAATCCTGAGATCCTCAGATTTCCCCATTCCTAGCCCAACCCCTTAATCACTAGACGAGAGGTGGGGAAACGATGGCCCCTTTATGGCTTGTGGTCTTCAACTCCCAGAATTCCTGAGCCAGCATGGAATTCTGGGAGTTGAAGTCCACAAGTCATAAAAGGGCCATCGTTCCCCACCCCTGCGCTAGACCAACTTAGCTCTCACTTACAATTTTGTAAACCACAGAGAGATGCTCTCACAATCTTCCTTAATCAACTATTATGAGATTGTTTTTGTACACTATACCTGAAACATATCAACTATCGTGTTTCCCTGAAAATAAGACCGGGTCTTATATTAATTTTTGCTTCTGGTTAGGTCTTATTTTTGGGGAAATACGGTACTAAATGCGTCCATCTGGCTGATAATCTTAACTGGGGCTTATTTTGGGGGTAGGGCTTATATTACAAAATTCACGCTAGGACGTATTTTCCAGTTGGCTCTTATTTGGGGGGAAACACGGCATCAGCTGGTACAATGCCCTGTACTTTGCCAGGCAGACCAGGAAAAGATGAAAAGAGATGGAAACGATGTCTGTCCACTGAATTACAATTTAATCTACTTGTAGGGGGGCAGTGGGGCCTAGCGAAAGCAATACAGGAACCATCAAACAGATGATAGCATTAGTTATTCTTCTTGTATTCCTGGAAAAAGATAAGAGAGCACTTAACTGTTCGATCATCGGAACGGTATGTTTGAACAGATAAAAGTGTGTCAGTGACTTTGCTAAAAGATTAGGAGGCAGGAACACAATTCAAACGTGTGCAGGAATTCTGAAGTTACAGTTGAAAGGACAAACTGTTTGATATCAGCGGCCCCAGGATATCCTTTATGGATAAAGTCTTTCTTCTTCTTCTTCTTCTTCTTCTTCTTCTTCTTCTTCTTCTTCTTCTTCTTCTTCTTCTTCTTCTTCTTCTTCTTCTTCTTCTTCTTCTTCTTCTTCTTCTTCTTCTTCTTCTTCTTCTTCTTCTTCTTCTTCTTCTTCTTCTTCTTCTTCTTCCTCTTCCTCTTCCTCTTCCTCTTCCTCTTCTTCCTCTTCTTCCTCTTCTTCCTCTTCCTCTTCCTCTTCCTCCTCCTCCTCCTCCCCTCCTCCTCCTCCTCCTCCTTCTTCTGCTAGCCTTGTGAGTGCACGCAGGAATACACCTGAAGGATACAGCTGAGGTTGTTCTTTCTCGCTTGAGCTCACAAACGCCTCTCACTTTTTTTGTGTGTCATTTCCCCCCCCCTTTGGGATGCTATTATTAAAGAAAGCCAAAGAGATGACTTTGACTTGAACTTGAAAATTATTCATTCTTTGGATTGCGTTCCCTAAGCATGTCGCCCTCTCTGAATTCTTGAGGAGTTGGATAATTTGTCCTTCTTTTTCAGTGACTCAACAGGCAGATATTTAATCAGTGATTAGTTTTTAACTTTACCTGCAGCGCCCACTAGCTTTTCTCTCTCTCTCTCCCTCTGTCTCTGTGTTGAGCGTAATCCTTATCCAGAGAAAGATGTACAATTAAAGTGCACACATAACCCCATTATCTTCTTCCTTACGGAAAGAGCTCAAAACAAAGAAAGATCAAGCCAAAAATATTAAAGGCATGAAAAAAGAAAAGAAATATAACTCAGTCTTCAGGAAGTCAACTTATGCTGATCACTTAGACACTGTTTGAAATTACAACGGAAGCTGAAAAATGTACATACGATCCAAATTTGAGGTTCTGATGGTTTCCCTTCCCCCCCCCATGATCACGTGACTGCATTTTGGGTGCTTGGCAACCGGTCCTCATGGGTTGCTCTTTCTAGAATCCCATGATCATGTGATATCCCATGGTCATGTGACTGCAATTTTTGACATTTTTGCCAGAAACTGGAAGTAGAGCATACCAAAGTCAACCACACTAGCCTTGTTGTTGTTGTTAGTTGCGAAGTCGTGTCCGACCCATCGCGACCCCATGGACAACGTTCCTCCAGGCCTTCCTGTCCTCTACCATCTTCTGGAGTCCATTTAAGCTCACGCCTACTGCTTCAGTGACTCCATCCAGCCACCTCATTCTCTGTCATCCCCTTCTTCTTCTATTGCCCTCAATCTTTCCCAGCATCAGGCTCTTCTCCAGTGAGTCCTTCCTTCTCATTAGGTGGCCAAAGCACTTGAATTTCAACTTCAAGATCTGGCCTTCTAAGGAGCAGTCAGGGTTGATCTCCTCTAGGACTGACCAGTTTGAACGCCTTGCAGTCCAGGGGATTCGCAGGAGTATTCTGCAGCACCATAGTTCAAAGGCCTCAATTCTTTGGCGCTCAGCCTTTCTTATGGTCCAACTTTCACCGCCATACATTGCAACTGGGAAAACCATGGCCTTGACTATACGTACTTTTGTTGGCAGGGTGATGTCTCTGCTTTTTAGTATGCTGTCTAGATTTGCCATAGCTTTCCTCCCCAGGAGCAAGCGTCTTCTAATTTCTTGGCTGCAGTCCCCATCTGTGGTGATCTTGGAGCCCAGGAAGATAAAATCTGTCACTACCTTCATTTCTTCCCCATCTATTTGCCAGGAATTGAGAGGGCCAAATGCCCTTCTATATTTAACCATAAGTATGCTAAAAAATAAGATATATCAAACATCCTTATTTGTTGGCCGATCCTTCCTTAGTTTCTTCTCTGCCCCTCTTATCTCATTGATTCCTAGGCAGTCTCTCATCTCCCCTTTCCTTGAGGTCACCCATGCATTCCATTACATGATCACTCCTACCGTATTTCCCCGAAAATAAGACCTAACCCGAAAATAAACCCTATCATGATTTTTCAGGATGCTTGTAATATAAGCCCTACCCCCAAAATAAACCCCAGTTAAGATTGTCAGCCAGACAGATGCATTTAGTGCTGTACGTCCATGGCAACACACAATGGACGTATGGAATTATAAAATAATAATTTGAATGCATTTGAATAAATGCAGATTGTTGTACATGAAAACGTAAGTCCTTCCTCACCTGAAAATAAGCCCTAATGCATCCTTTGGAGCAAAAATTAATATAAGACCCGGTTTTATTTTTGTGGAAATACGGTAGGCACCGCTAAAACATTGATTAAACATTCACTTTATTTTAATACATGCTTCCCCCCCCCTTTTAATGACCTTGTATTCCCTTGCATGGCGTGGAGTTGGGGCGACTTAATGGAGCTGAGCGTTTACTGGCCGGATGCCCTTCCTGATGCCTACTTGGAGTTCACAGCAGATATTTTTTCTTTGGCACCCAGAGAAAGAAATATCTCCCACTACCTAGGATCGAACTCACAGCCTCCTGATTGTGAGGCGAGAGCTCCACCTCTAGGCTACCACGCCACTCATTCTAATGCATGCTTTACTTCTAACATAAAAGCCCATTCATCAATCAACTTCCATATTCTTTCTTTCTTTCTTTCTTTCTTTCTTTCTTTCTTTCTTTCTTTCTTTCTTTCTTTCTTTCTTTCTTTCTTTCTCTCTCTTTCTTTCTTTCTTTCTTTCTTTCTTTCTTTCTTTCTTTCTTTCCTTCCTTCCTTCCTTCTTTCCTTCCTTCCTTCCTTCCTTCCTTCCTTCCTTCTTTCTTTCTTTCTTTCCTTCTTTCTTTCTTTCTTTCTTTCTTTCTTTCTTTCTTTCTTTCTTTCTTTCTTTCTTTCTTTCTTTCTTTCTTTCTTTCCTGTATCTATCTATCCATCCATCCATCATCTATCTATCTATCTATCTATCTATCTATCTATCTATCTATCTATCTATCTATCTATCTATCTATCTATCTATCTATCTATCTATCTATCTATCTATCTATCATCCATCCATCCATATCTATCTATCTATCTATCTATCTATCTATCTATCTATCTATCTATCTATCTATCTATCTATCTATCTATCTATCTATCTATCTATCTATCTATCTATCTATCTATCTATCTATCTATCTATCTATCTATCTATCACTATCTATCTATGGGAAAAGTAAAAAAAAATGATGCAGATTTTATTTCAAGTATATTTTAGATATTTCTTTTAAAAATGGACTGGAATATTACTGCAGTATATGATATATAAAACAGATCGGATTTATACTAAACAGCATACCCATCATTCTAATACGATTTATTTTAACAGGATATAAATATATTTTTTTCCTTTGAGTGCCTTTTACTTTGAAAGAGGCAAATTTCTATAATTTTCTCCTTGGATATAAGTTTATTATACTCACACCCACTTGATGTCTTTCCCGCACATTTATAGGAGCAGAATATTCTTATTAAATTACCTTCTACTGCAGCTGATGTTCATTTAGCTTAAAGTTATATTTCACGCTACATGCTAACCTTTGCTCATCCCAACTTAATATTTAATAACAACTGTATTGGAAAATAAAACAGAAAACATTAAAGCTGCATGAGCTTGGGCAAAAGACTTATAGTTTCTCTGCAAGGTCAGTGAACTCAGGAATCCTAAGAGTTCATCAGAAATTTTGCCTTGAGTAGATGTATCCTTGACATATCTTGTTACAGTGCTTTTTTTTTTTAAAGGCACTGTGTGGAATATCAATGTAAGAAACTCTTGGTGACGCTTATTGTACATTGCACAGAGTATCTACGGAGGCTTTTTAGATGAAATATAAGGATTTGGGACCATCACAACATGCACCATGATTGTGTTGTTCTGCGATGCCTACTCACCATACACCATACATATTGCATATCACGATGCAATCACGGTTAATAATAGTCAAATATAAAATAATTAATTTATTTTAGTATTTGCATTACTAAATTCTACAATATTTCAATCTTATTGATTTGAGTTGGAACTCTAGTTCAAGGCTTTGACTATAGTAAGATTGTCTTGCAGTGACATTATACCAGATAATACTATGGATATCTATCTTCTCACATAATTAACTGACAAAGAATAAAACTTGAAGATCTATCTAGTGAGACTTTTAATAGGTTACTTTATGGACTTTACTTTAGGCTTAATTCTGAATCCACATGCAGGCAATGTCAAATGAGCTGGATGAGCTATTGTATGGAGAAGTAGTTTGACATGAAACAATTGTGATTTGTGAGGCCTATTCTAGGCCTGCCTCAACAGTAGTAACTGTGAGAGGGATCTTGGAGTCCTACTGGATAATCACTTAGATATGAGCCAGCCCAACACAGTTCTAGGCTGCATTAACAGAGGGATAGAATCAAGATCACGTGAAGTGTTAATACCACTTTACAACGCCTTGGTAAGGCCACACTTGGCATACGGCATCCAGTTTTGGTCTCCACGATGTAAAAAAGACGTTGAGACTCTAGAAAGAGTGCAGAGAAGAGCAACAAAGATGATCAGGGGACGGGAGGCTAAAACATATAAGGATCGGTTGCTGGAATTGGGTATCTTCAACTTACACAGTTGCTTCACTGCCTTCTTCACCTTAAGCTCATCCTTCCAGAATGACATGGTTAAGTTGATCCAGTTTCTGGAAATATTAACTGCTGCTTAATATTTTGAGCGAGATTTCCGCTGCTGTGCAAGCGAGTTAATTAAGCATGCTAACTGAGTGGTGACAAAGACGGAGTATGGACAAATTGAGCAATGACTTATTGGGAGCGCAGCCGAAGAGTGCAACTCCTTGTAAGGTCAACTTTTGCATACTTCAGACAGATGAGTTGCGGTGGGGTGTTTTTGCAAGCTGCTGCAAAGGCGTGTTTTAGCTTTTAACAGGAGACTTGCAAAGCAACAAAAACATATAACTGTCTTAAGCTGTTGCCAGAAATTGTGGGCACGCTTCCATGAAGACAGGACAGGCCACAGCCAACAAAAGGATAAATATTATTTATTATTGGATTCTTATTCCACCTTTATTGCTTTATAAGTAACTCAAGGTGGAGAACCTACATAATACTCCTTTCTCCTCCTATCTTCCCCATAACAACAACTCTGTGAGTTGGATTGGGCTGAGAGTGATTGGTCCAAAGACATCCAACTGACTTTCTCAGCCGAGGCAGGACCACCCAACTGGCTTCCACGGCTAGAGTGGAACTAGAACTCACGGTCTCCTGGTGATTGGCCCAAAGTCAACCCGCTGTCTTTCATGCCTAAGACAGGAATAGGACTCACCTTCTCCTGCTTTCTAGCCTAATGTCTTACGTGTTAGACCAAATTGGTTGTCCTTACATGCCCTCTTATTACACACTATATTTACTCAGGGGTAGAAAGGAACTAAGCCTCCTACAAATTATGTTGACATCTAAGAAACCGGGCTGTCTGAATCAGGATTTGAAAATGAAAGAGCCCTTCAGATGCTCTATGCTGGGACTTGTAGCCCAACACATTTGGAAAACCCAGTGTTGGACAAGTTATTTTAGTATCTATCTATCTATCTATCTATCTATCTATCTATCTATCTATCTATCTATCTATCTATCTATCTATCTATCTATCTATCTATCTATCTATCTATCTATCTATCTATCTATCTATCTATCTATCTATCTATCTATCTATCATCTATCTATCTATCTATCATCTATCTCTAGATCTATCTATCTATCTAATCTATCATCTATCATCTATCTATCTATCTATCTATCGATCTATCTATCTATCTATCGATCTATCTATCGATCTATCGATCTATCTATCTATCTATCTATCTATCTATCTATATCTCTGTCTGCCTGTCTATCTTTATCTATCTATCTATCTATCTATCTATCTATCTATCTATCTATCTATCTATCTATCTATCTATCTATCTATCTATCTATCTATCTATCTATCTATCTATCTATCTATCTATCTATCTATCTATCTATCTATCTATTTAAATTTATATGCTGCCCATCTAACTGATAAGGCAAGTCTGGGTAGCTTGCAAATGGTAAATAACTATAAAAACAATTAAAATTAAGAAGAGTTATATAAATCTGAGAACAAGGGGACAGATAACACAGGAATAAGAGCTTCTTCCTAACCTGACAACCGCTTCCAGAAAAAGGAGCCCCCATTGGGGCCCGAAGCCAACCAGCAAAACCAGGTTTTAAGGCCTTCCTGGAAGGCCAGGAGGGTGGAAGGACATCTCACCTCCGGTGGTATATGATCCACAGGGTGGTGGCCACAGCAGAAGAAACTTGACCACACCAGCAGATGGAGCCCAGAGCAAGCCCCTTCTGCTGGAGAGGATTAATCCCATTGGAGCAAGATGGCTGCTCAGATACCCTGGACCCATGTCATAAAGGGCTGCAAGAATAACGACCAACACCTTGAATTGGACCCAGAAGCAAACTAGTAACCAATTATTACTATTTGTATTCTTTTCTTACTGGCTTGTTTAGCTGTCACTGGTGGCAGCATCTACCTGACTTTGGTAGATCCCAAAAGAAGTAAGAAGAGTCACACTGGATTCGAACTTGTAGGGGAAAAGCCCCGACAATCCTGGTGTTGTAGGTTATATGTCCATGAAGTCATCAAGAATTAAGTTCAAGGGAAGAAGTGAGAATCTTAACCTTACCTCTTTTCTGAATTTACCATTTTCCCCTCCTGAATATATATTTGATGGGGCTTCTGTATGTGAACCAGAGGTTGTGGGTATTCTCTATTTTTTCTCTATGTTACTAAGTTTGATTCAAAAGTTTTTTTAAAAAAATATCCAGAGAGAGAGAGAGAGAGGGAGAGAGAGTGGGAGGTAGAGAGAGATGGAGGGAGGAAGGAAGAGAGAGGGAGGCAGGAAGAGAGAGGGGGGGGAAAGAGGGAGGGACAGTGAGAGGGAGAGAGAGGGAAAGAGAGAGAGAGAGGGAGGGGGGGGAGGGGAGGAGGAAGAGAGAGGGAGGCAGGAAGAGAGAGAGAGGGGGAAAGAGGAAGGAGACAAGTGAGAGGGAAGAGAGATAGAGAGGAGGATGAAGAGGAGAAGAGAGAGCAAGAGAGAGGGAGGGAGGGAGGGAGGAGAGAGAGACGGAGGGAGGGAGAAGAGAGAGGGAGGAAGAGAGAGAGATGGAGGGAGGGAGAGAGAGAGATGGAGGGAGGAGGGAGGGAGGAAGAGAGGGGGAAGAGGGAGGAGAGTGAGAGGGAGAGGGAGGAGAGAGAAGGAGGGAGGGGGGAGAGAGAGAGGGTGGAGGAAGAGAGAGAGGAGGGGAGAGAGGATTAAATTCCATTTACATCTTCACTTATATGGAACTGAAAATTAAGTATAATATGTATGATGATTGTTCCCTATCTGTTGAAGGTTTTTATTCTGTTTTTTTTTTAATGGGGGGGGGGGGTTTAGAAATCCAGTTTTATATATATATATATATATATATATATATATATATATATATATATTCTTGATCTGAATTTTTGTCATGTTCCTAGTGTGCTCCATCTCACGCTGACAGCAGACAAGAGAGTGTGAGTCTCCCAAAGTTCAAAATGCTTCTCCTGGAGAGAAATGACTTCTACAGGTAGAAGTCAACCCTTTAAGCAGCGATTGTGACATTGTGTCAGTCAGGGCTGGGAAATGCCGCTCGGAGTTCAACACTCTGCTCCTCTCTTGAAATGTCTCTGCCACTTCCCTCTGCTCTGCCAGCTTCCTCTTTCTTTCTTTCTTTCTTTCTTTCTTTCTTTCTTTCTTTCTTTCTTTCTTTCTTTCTTTCTTTCTTTCTTTCTTTCTTTCTTTCTTTCTTTCTTTCTTTCTTTCTTTCTTTCTTTCTTTCTTTCTTTCTTTCTTTCTTTCTTCTTTCTTTCTTTCTTTCTTTCTTTCTTTCTTTCTTTTTTTTCTTTAGTCTTCCACTGCTGCTTGCAGACCCTTGTCGGGTTATTTTTAAACCAGAGTTAAATCCTTCCACCCTCCCTCTCTCTTTTCCTCCCTCCCTCTGTCCCTCTCTCTTCCTCCCTCCCTCCCTCTCTTTTCCTTCTTCTCTTCCTCCCTCCCTCCCTCCCTCCCTCTCTTTTCCTTCCTTCCTCCCTCCCTCCCCCCTCTTTTCCTTTCTCTCTTTCTCCCTCCTCCCTCTCATTTTCTACCTCCTTCCCTCTCTTTTCCTCCCTCCCTCCCTCTCCCTCCCTCCTTCCTCTCTCTTTTTCTTCTTCTTTTTCTCCCTCTCTCCCTCCCTCCCTCTCCTTTCTCTTTTCCTTCCTCCCTCCTTCCCTCTCTTTTCCTCCCTCTCTTTCTCCCTCCCTCCTTCTCTCTTTTCCTTCCTTCCTCCCTCCTTCCATCCCTTCCTCTCCCTTTTCCTTCCCCCTTTCTCCCTCCCTTCATCTCTACCTTCCTCCCTCTCTCCCTCCCTCCCTCCCTCCCTCCCTCCCTCCCTCCCTCCCTGCATTTCAAGGAATATTACTGTACACATCAATTTAAATCTGATTTGCAAATTCTTATTCAACATCTATCACTTTTAAGGAGAAAAGGTTATAATGAACCGGAATTATTATTCACCATCTTCCCTACACGAATTTGTATGCAGCTTTCCAAAAAGTGTACTTTTTCTAGGTACAAAATTTAAGTGCAGAATTAGGATGCCAGCAAATGCTACACATTTGGGCCCTCGCTGAAGTTGTTTTGGTGTTTCGTGCAGCTCCTTTCCCCTAAATTCCATGGTGGATTTATTTTACATTCCTTCCTTAATAAGCTCCCTGAATTTGAACAGGGATGCTTAAGAAATTCAGTCTATGAATTTTGATGAAAGCTGACCTGATGCCCTTATTACTAATACTTGAATCAGAATAGAACCGTCCTTTGGACGGCCTACTTTTCAAAATGTGGCAATGCAGTCACTGCCTTAAAAGATAAAAAGCAAAATAATCTTTATATATTTCATCAGCGTTCCCCCCCCCCCGTGTTGAAAGAAAAATCTTCATCAGGGTCCAGTCCAAGCTGAGAATAAACAACATGGAGACTGCTTTAGAAAGAAGGTTTTAGTTTATTGGAGAGGAGAGCCAGACAGAAAGATGGCTCTGGAAAAAGTGACCACATGTAGCAGGGAGTGGTGGATTTTTATACCTTGTTGGGCTTTTGTTTGGAGTTGTTCCTGTGGCATCAACTTTGACCTGAGTCTGAGTGTGCCTTTCTGGTATTCTGATGGTGGTGGGTTAATCCTATTATATCCCAAAAGTCATATCCTGCTTCCCTGGGGCTGTGGCTGATGACTATGTCCTGTGTTGGATTTTTTTGGTGTGAGGGATTGTTGATTCTAGGGATCTTTGTCTTTCTAATCCCAGCTTCCTGGCTCCAATCTTTCTGACAAAATTATCACATTTCTGCAGACCTGGTTTTATTTTTTTTTAATATCTGAAGGATTCTGCATCACCCCCAGACTTTTAAAAATGATTTTTCCTTAGAAAAAGTTTTAGTTCTACATTATATGAAACTGAATTGCCTTAGAACATAGAATAATAGGATTGGAAGGGACCTGGGAGGTCTTCTAGACCAGCCCCCTGCCCCTGTATCTATCTATCTATCTATCTATCTATCTATCTATCTATCTATCTATCTATCTATCTATCTATCTATCTATCTATCTATCTATCTATCTATCTATCTATCTATCTATCTATCTATCTATCTATCTATCTATCTATCTATCATCTATCTATCATCTATCTCTCTTTCTCTATTTTTATAAGATAAGATAAGATAAGATAAGATAAGATAAGATAAGATAAGATAAGATAAGATAAGATAAGATAAGATAAGATAAGATAAGATAAGATAACCTTTATTGTCATTTTTTTTCCCTGTGGGCACAACAGCACACATCAAAAATGAAATTTAGTTGCCTGCTCTCAAAGTGAAACACATACATGACACACACCTAAACATACTATGTACAACAGAGATATCTCTATATCTCTATTGTCTGTCTGTCTGTCTGTCTGTCTGTCTGTCTGTCTGTCTGTCTGTCTGTCTGTCTGTCTGTCTGTCTGTCTGTCTGTCTATCTGTCTGTCTATCTATCTATCTATCTATCTATCTATCTATCTATCTATCTATCTATCTATCTATCTATCTATCTATCTATCTATCTATCCATCTATCCATCCACGTATGTATCTTACACATCGTGGCTAAATAAAACATTAGCACAATACATTGTCTTAGCTTATAGAAGAATTCCCATTCTTTTATTAAGTAAATATATAAGAAAAAGAGAAAAAGAATATACAAATCGTAGAAGAAGAAAAAAGAAAGAACGCTAACAAAGAAGCAAAACATGCAAAGCATATATGCACATACACATGTGCATAGAACGTTGTACAATAAACATTTAATGGAAAAATCCTTGAATGATCTTGAATCTCCTACCTATTTTAAAAGCAGTTGGCTGAGTTCCACTGGGGTTAGACTGGATGACCTCTGAGGAACATTCCACATGTACCGAGTCTATAATTCTAATTTGAGAGGAAACTAAAGCAAAAAAACCCTGAAGTAGGTATCTTTCTTATTCTTTGCATCCCAAATATAAAACTAGGCTCAATAGAGCCACTTGCTTGCGACGGGCGGCTAGAAAAATGGAATAAATAAAATAAATAGAACTAAATGACACGTTATTACACGTATAATTTAAACACCAATTCATTGGAAAGGAAAAAAAAATAGGGTGTTGCCTGTTTCTGACGCCAGTCCACACCATGGACTGCAATGTTATTAGAGAATAAATTAATTCTGGATAAACAGAGAGAGAGAGAGAGAGAGAGAAATATTTTCAGCAACGCATTCTTGCAATAATTCCTTTCAGTCCCTAAGAATATCCACACTGGATCGGCTTGACTCTTTGATTTAAAAACCTCATTTAAACTTTGTTGCCCCTAGCAACTTTGACTTCTAAGTGGACGCAAATGTTAAACAACTTAATTTAACCGGGGACCAGTTCTTTCAGGCCCCAAGCCTGACAGAGAGAAGGAAAAGGATGATGAAATTCCACAACAGTAAATATATTTTGATGATAAATTGAATTTCCACTGGATGCCACTGTTGGTCCATAAAACCTCACAGTGAGTGCAAGTTTCTTTGGCAGTAGGGAATGGTTTCTCCCCCCCCCCCCCCTGTTAAAAATAGTTGACATTTTCTTGATTCGGAATTCCTGCAGGGAAATTGTCTGATTGTGATAGAAGGCACTTGAAAAGGTGAACGCTTATTCCTTTAAGTAGCCTTGCATTACAATGACACCCTGCACACAGCCCGATGTCTTTAGAGCTGTGGTTAGCGCTCATATTTTAAGGCGGTAAGAAAACCATCTTGTCTTAACAAGCTAATCCATAATTATCACTTTGGTTTTCTTAGAGAGAGAGAAAAAAAATAAAGCAAGAGGCTGGATGAAGGCCTTCATTCCACTTGGCTTCTCAAAAATAAGAACTTGCCAATTAAGCCAGGGATGTTTCCCTTGCCTTTCCGTTCTGTTCCTTGAAATTTAATCTGAATTGTGAGTTCAGTGTTGAAAACCCATATTGGAAAGTCTAGATTTGCACATTGTGTCACTTCTCAGGAGCCTTACTGGCTGATTATTTGTTCCGGGTTCAATTCAAGGTGCTAAATGTCACCTTAAATGCCCTACATGGCCTCGATTCAGGTTATTTGAAGGATTGTTCCCCACCCCCAAGTCATAGCCACCAGAGTGTGGAGGCTGGCAATATTACAGGTCCCCTCTCTCAATGAGGTCCATAAAACCCTAGTGCAGGGGTAGGCAACCTTGGCTCTTTTATGACTCGTGGACTTCAACTCCCAGAATTCCTGAGCCAGCATGGCTCAGCTTGGAAACCTCTCCCTTTCCCCTCAGCATGGCTGGCTCGGGAATTCTGGGAATTGAAGTCCACCAGTCATAAAAGAGCCAAGATTGCCTACCCCTGCCCTAGTGAGACCACACCTGGAATACTGCAACCAATTTTGGTCACCATACTACGCAAAAGATGTTGAGACTTTGAAAAAAGTTCAGAGAAGAGCAGCTAAGATGATCAAAGGCCTGGAGACTAAAACATACAAAGAACGGCTGCAGGACTTGGGTTTGGCTAGTCTAAAGAAAAGAAGAAACAG
This sequence comes from Azemiops feae, assembly GCA_023970755.1. Classification (NCBI taxonomy): domain Eukaryota; kingdom Metazoa; phylum Chordata; class Lepidosauria; order Squamata; family Viperidae; genus Azemiops; species Azemiops feae. Next base: position 71,455 of record JALGBA010004109.1, on the reverse strand, counting down.
GGCCGACATGATAGCAGTGTTCTAGTATTTGAGGGGCTGCCACAAGGCAGAGGGGGCCAGGTTGTTCATCAGAGCACCAGAAGGAAGGACGAGAAACAATGGTTGGAAACTGACCAAAGAGAGAAGCAACCTGGAATTAAGGAGAAACTTCCTGACAGTGAGGACAATCAACCAGTGGAACAGCTTACCCCCAGAAATCGTGGGCACTCCATCACTGGAAGTTTTTTTTAAAAGAGACTGGACAATCATTGTCTGAGATGGTATAGGTTCTCCTGCTTGAGCAGGGGGCTGGACTAGAAGACCTCCAAGTTCCCTTCCTATTCCATTCCATTCCATTCCATTCCATTCCATTCCATTCCATTCCATTCTATTCTATTCTATTCTATTCTATTCTATTCTATTCTATTCTATTCTATTCTATTCTATTCTATTCTATTCTATTCTATTAATGGGACCAAGAAGAAGGGCCTTCTCTGTGGTGGCCCTCTTCCTGTGAATCATCATACCTACGGAGATAAGATTGACCGATATACGAATAGAGAAAGCAGATCTGAGGAGGGGAGTTAAATGTGTCATCGGCTTAGAATCCTTACATTGCCACAAATGATTCAAACCCCTTGAATCCATTGACTATTATCTAGCACCCATTCCATGCTGTTAATTGAGTATATTCTTGTGTGTAGACTTGAATAAATCTTCTGTGCTGCAACTTAAGGTGTGGTCCTGATTCTTTGCACCTGAAATCTCCACTTTGACACTCTTTAGCTAGGGCCTGAAAACATACTTCTGCCAACAGCCTTGGGGACCCCAGGGTGATATGGAGACCATTAAATGGCTGGTCTGATTGTTGTCACTAAGGGGGTGGAGGTTTACTGGGTTGTGCACTGAGGTTTTATATTTGTAAGGCCCCTGGAGTCACCTCGAGTGAGTTGGGCGACCACATAAATTTTCTTAATCAAGAAATATAACTGGGGTGATAAAACAAGAGTATTTTGTCACTCGCTTTCCGTAGCATACACCTACTGTAATTTAGATGCAGCTTCTCCGAACAAAAGCTTTAAATTTGACCGAAGAATGATAACCAGGGGCATTCACGACTGTGTAATCAAAGCCCCGCCCCCTTTTCACCAGTGTCGTGCATTTGAAATTTGCAAAAAATGGTCATCTCTTTGATGGCATGCTTGCAATTGCCATTTTGATGCATATAGCCTCTCACTACAATGCAACAGTAGGACTGAGAAGAGAGTGCATCTCAGATTAACTACATAGCCAATTGGCCCCTGAATAGGACAGATAGTCCTCGCTATACACTTGGCAACTGACTCATATTTATGACGGTTGCCCTGTCCTGGGGTCCCATTTCTCCTTAGTTCTAGGTTGCTTCTCTCCTTGGTTAGTTTCCATCCATTGTTTCTTGTCTTGCCCTTTGCATGCTTTGGAAAATAGTTTGATCCCCCCCTCGTCTTTGTAGGAGCCCCTCAAATACCAGAAAACCAAGGTGTCATGGTTCCGACAGATGAAACTCTTCAAAGAACTTCGAGGCATTGTTTACCTTAAAGAATCTTTATTGGAGTAGCATAGCATCGACACTTACATAGTTGAAGCCAAAATCTGAATTCCCCTCCCCTGAACACATAGTATCAAAGCACAATTCCCTCCTCTAATTAACAGTCATAAATCACATTCTCCAATTAGTTTGAAATGCAGACTTTCCCTCCATTACTCCATTCCACCATTCCTTCTCATCTCTTATTTCAAAAGCCCTGAATTCACACACTATTACAATATTGTTATGTCTAACTAACTCCCATCACACAAGGATTCTTTATAGTGAATTGCAGCCAGGTAGTAGTTTAACAGTGCTTTTAGCTTCAAACTACATTTGCTGCTTGTTGGCTGAGAATGTTTGCAACTTCTCAACTGATCTACAGTCCAGCAGATTACTTAAGGCTGTCTGAAGGGCAAAACAGGGTAAATATTTGCTGGAATTGGCTTCAGTTTAAGGAACATCAAGTTTGGCGCAACCATCTGTTTCTGTAAACAGCAGATGAATATATGCAAAGGTGATAAAGATGAATTATGAAAAAGGCCAGGTATCACATTAAGCTCCTGAAAGGCAATGAAAATATCCAAATAGATAAACATTTGATTCGACAAGCGCTTCCAGATTAAGAAGATGGAATCTGAGCAAGCAGATGAACATTCAGACCCGCGGCTAAAGAAGAAAAAGGATAAATTAGTTAATGCCAATGCTAAAACGCTCAACCTAAAAAAAAATTCAGAGTTGTTTTTTTTCCCCTAATGATTGTCATTCCATTTGATAGAAAGTAACTTGCTTTTAAAACACACATTTCCCTGAAGGAATAAAATCAACGAAACAAACCAAACAAAACTTTGAAAAGCACCTTTCAAGGGAAATTCTCTTATGGAACTCCGGGCAGATTAGGAAACATAGACATCTTGAGAGCTGTAAAGTGTTTTGGGAATGTCAGGCGGTTTGTGGATGTTTCATTACACAACTCACATCACCAGTGTGAGTGAGTGTGGGGTATGCTGCCTCTTTATATGCAGTCGCTTATATGGTTTTCTTCTTGATTAGAATATTGTTTTCTGCCTGATTGTTTGTCTGGTGTCAATCCCTGCTTATCTAAATGTTGGCTGCTGGAGGGGATGCCTTCCAGCCTTTTTGTTTCCTTCCTAATATTTTTTTTTAAAATTGTCTCTTTTGAATGGTGTATACTGTAGTTGGGTAATGAAATGTCCTCAAGCAAAGCTCAGAGAGCTTTGCTGGTTCTTCCCTTTTCGGAGAAGGATTTAAGAATTATTGTTCTTTCGGAGTGATCTTTCCATAAATAGCTAGAATAAGATGGTTAAATATGAACATGAAAAATAGGTATTTCAGATGTCTTAGGACTTCTTAAACCTATTAATTAGACAATGGGGGAAACGTGTTGGCAGGCTGCTGATCCCCTCTCTCGCAACTTATCACACACACACTCGCTTAAGATTCCTTCTTAATCCCCGCAAAATTTCAAACTTATGAGTATTACGAACGTAGCCAATGCAGCCGCTAAGAATACTGGGCAGTCATAGCGGAAATTAGTTGTAATCCCCTAAAATGAAGCAAGCTTAGGTTTTCTAATGCTTCTTTACAGAAATGAACAAGAAGGAAGCAGGATATGTGGGTTTGCTACAAAAAGCAACCCTCCCCCCTCCCCACACACACTTCTCAATTCAAATTCTATTTTTACCAAAAGTATCAGGGAATCCCTTTTATTCTGGGCTAGCTAGCTTGTTCTTCTGCCCATCTGGGTCTGCTATGTGGGAAGTCAGCCCCCCCCCCCCAGAGAAAGAAATATTTTTGGAAATATTTAAAAGGCAGAATATATTTCCCTAGAGGATTTTAAAGGCAGAAACCAACCCCCACCCCAAGTCTCTCTGTCCCAAACAGAAACCAAGTCTGCAGAATTGCAGATATGATATTGTCAGAAAGTTTGGAATCAGGAAACTGGGATTAGGAAGAAAGATCCCTAGAATCAACACCAAAAATCTAAGAGTCATCAGCCACAACCCCAGGGAAGCAGGATCGACCTTTGGGACATAATAGGATTAACCCACCACCATCAGAATACCAGAAAGGCACACTCAGACTCAGGTCAAAGTTCATGCCACAGAAACAACTCCAAACAAAAGGCTCAAGAAGGTATAAAAACCCACTCCCTACATGTGCTCACTCTCTTTTCTTCCAGAGCCATCTTTCTGTCTGGCTCTCCTCTTCAATAAACTGCAACCTTCTTTCTAAAGCAGTCGCCATGTTGTTTATTCCCGGCTTGGACTGAACCATGATGAAGACTTTTCCTTCAACAGCTATGAAATGGAACATCTGGAATTCCTACAATGGGGGAACCGCTCAGCTGGCTTCCAACCCCCCTATTCGCTCTGCAGCAGCCTTTAGGTGATGATGGGCCAGCCAAGGATGATGGCAGTTGTAGTCAGGTTATTCTCCAAAGAACCAAAGGGCAGGACAAGAAACCACGGTTGGAAACTGACCAAAGAGAGAAGCAACCTGGAATTAAGGAGAAACTTCCTAACAGTGAGGACAATTAACCAGTGGAACAGCTTGCCTTCAGAAATCGTGGGTGCTCCATCACTGGAGATTTTTAAGAAGAGGCTAGACAGTCACTGTCTGCTTAAGCGGGGGGCTGGACTAGAAGACCTCCAAGGTCCCTTCCAGCTCTATTCTATTCTAGTTCAAGGAGTCTCGAGGCTGCTAGACTGCTTTCTGGTTTTTAGGTAACAGGAGAGCCATTTTTTATTTCTTGCACAAACCGGCCCCCAGATTTTAAACTCTGCATCTGAAATGATAGAATTGCATATTTGTGACAAGACTGGCAAGGTATATTTTATTTTATCTGATTAACAGTCTTCTTTGATTCCTATAAAGTGGTGAAGGAGCTGGATGATGATTTTTTATTTTTTATTTTTGCAATGGCCAAGTTCAATTTTTGAATTAATTACGGGTAGCCCTTGACTTACAACAGTTTGTTTAGTGGCCGTTCAAAGTTACAACGGCACTGAAAAAAAGGGACTTATGACTACTTTTCACACTTCATGACCGTTGCAGCCTCCCCATGGTCACGGGATCAAAATCCAGACCCTTGGCACAACTGACTCATATTTATGACTGTTGCCGTGTCCCAAGGTCACGTGATCCCCTTTTGCGACCTTCTGACAAGCAAAGTCAATGAGGAAGCCCGATTCACTTAACAACCGGGTTACTAGCTTATCAGTTGCAGGGTTTCACTTAGCAACAGTGGCAAGAAAGGTTGTAAAATGGGGCAAAAACTCACTTAACAACTGTCTCAGCAATAGAAATTTTTGGGCTCAGTTGTGGTTGTTAAGTTGACAACTACCTATATATGTCTCATTGACCCGTTTTGTTTGTTTGTATTTCTGGCTTTTGTTGTTGTTAGTTGCAAAGTCGTGTCTGACCCATCGCGACCCCATGGACAACATTCCTCCAGGCCTTCCTGTCCTCTACCATCTTCTGGAGTCCATTTAAGCTCACGCCTACTGCTTCCGTGACTCCATCCAGCCACCTCATTCTCTGTCATCCCCTTCTTCTCTTGCCCTCCATCTTTCCCAGCATTAGGCTCTTCTCCAGTGAGTCCTTCCTTCTCATTAGGTGGCCAAAGTACTTGAGTTTCAACTTCAGGATCTGGCCTTCTAAAGAGCAGTCAGAGTTGATCTCCTCTAGGACTGACCGGTTTGATCGCCTTGCAGTCCAGGGGACTCGCAGGAGTCTTCTCCAGCACCATAGTTCAAAGGCCTCAATTCTTTGGCGCTCAGCCTTTCTTATGTTCCAACTCTCACAGCCATACATTGCAACTGGGAAAACCATGGCCTTGACTATACGTACTTTTGTTGGCAGGATGATGTCTCTGCTTTTTTCTGGCTTTGCTCACCATGATAAGGAAGATGGTGGACTCATTTAGGACTAAAGAAACTTAAAATGTACCATATTTTCTTCTTCCTCCGGAGATAATTAGACCGTCATTTTACGAACTTTTACTTTCACCTAAGAAGTCCCATTAGAAGGAGAACATGCACGTGTACTCAAAAGGAAGAACTGTTGGGTTCAATGGGGTTTATTCTCAGAGAATTATTTATAATATTGCAGCTGAGATTTATAGTGCTTTGGCTAGAACAATCTGTCAACTACGCTGAGTCTACAGCATCCATTCATTTTACAACTGTTCCCCAAATGCAAACAGCAGTGTCTATTTATCATTTAGGGAATGAAGTAAACCTTGGCTTCACTGTTTCATTTCATTTAATTAATTCAGGATAGAGCTGGGAGGGACCATGGAGGTCTTCTAGTCCAGCCCCCTGCTCAAGCAGGAGATCCTATACCATTTCAGACAAGTGGCAGTCCAGTCTCTTCTTAAAGACCTCCAGTGATGAAGCACCTACAACTTCTGGAGGCAAGCTGTTCCACAGGTTAATTGTTCTCACTGTCAGGAAGTTAATTCCAGGTTGTTTCTCTCTTTGATTAGTTTCCATCCGTTGTTTCTTGTCTTGCTTTCTGGTGTTTTGAAAAAATAGGGTCTCTGTGGCAGACCCTCAAATACTGGAACACTGCTATCATGTCCCCCTTAGTCCTTCTTTTCTCTAGACTGGCCATACCCAAATCCTGCAACCCTTCTTCATATGTTTTAGCCTCCAGGCCTTTAATTGTCTTAGCTGTCCTTCTCTGAATTTTTTTCCCCAAAAACTCAACATTTTTTTTTTCCTAATGTGGTTTCGTAATTTGGCATTCTTTCTTTTCTTTTCTTTTTTTTTAGTGGAAGGCGATAACTTATTGAAGGTTAAGAATATCACAAGGAAAGCTGAAGCAGATATCCCGAACACTGTTCTCAATATCATGCTCAAAACACAGGTCAACCTGTCGGATGATTCCTGACAAGGCTAGGAAAGTAGTAGAAAACGTGGCAAGGTGACATTTGTATGCAAAACTAAGGAGCCCACCAGGAGGTGAATTCCCACGCGTGAACTGTTTAAGTGGGAAAAAAATTGAATTCTCCACAATTCCATAACCTATGTATGGAACCCCTTTTGACAGTCACAACATGTGTTAAGTAGATATAACAGACATGGTCATGCCAAATCCATGTGGGTCATGTTAATTCCTGTCAGTTCTTCTTATCACTGGCACTGATGAGGTTACCTATTTGGGTAATGAAACGTCGGCAAGAAAACAAGCAAGTTCAGAAACAAGCACCAAGGACCCCACAGTCCTTTGCCTCCTCCTCCTCCTCCTCCTCTTCCTCCTCCTCCTCCTCCTCTTCTCCTCCTCCTCCTCCTCCTCCTCCTCCTCCTCACTCCACAACCCCACTCCCTTCTAGCACTGATGATGTTACCTACTTAGGGTAATGAAACGTCTGCAAGAAAACAAGCAAGTTCAGAGAGCACCAAGGACCCCACAGTCCTTTGCCACCTCTTCTTCCTCCTCCTCTCCTCCTCCTCCTCCTCCTCCTCCTCCTCCTCTCCTCCTCCCTCCACAACCCCACTCCCTTCCAGCACTGATGATGTTCCCTAGTTAGGGTCGTGAAACATCTACAAGAAAACAAGCAAGCTCAGAGAGCACTAAGGACCCCTCATATATACGGCATATACAGTACTATACTATATATGTGTGTGTGTGTGTGTGTGTGTGTGTGTGTGTATCATCATCACCATCATCGTTCTAGCCATTGTCTATCCACTGCAGGATGAAGGTCTCTTCCGCATGTTTCCAACCAAAACGGCCCTGAGCTTTCCTTTGCCAGTTGGGCCCCAAATACTTGCTGATGTCATCAATCCATCTTGTTTTAGGTCTCTTTTGTATTTATATTTAGGTCTCTTTTATATATACATAATTCTTTTGAGGACAGGCATCAGAATTTCATTTTTTAATGTATGCCAGTGTGTTCACAGAACAAAGTGACAATAAAGGGTATCTCCTCTCCTCTCCTCTCCCCTCCTCCCCTCCCCTCCCCCTCTCCTCTCCTCTCCTCTCCTCCCCTCCCCTCTCCCCTCCCTCCCCCCCTCCCTCCCTCTCCCTCCTCCTCCCTCCTCCTCCTCCTCTCCTCTTCCTCTCCTCTCCTCTCCTCTCCTCTCCTCTCCTCCTCTCCTCTCCTCTCCTCTCCATCCCATCCCATCCCATCCCATCCCACCTTATCCTATTCTATCCTATCCTATCCTATCCTATCCTATCCTATCCTATCCTATCCTATCCTATCCTATCCTATCCTATCCGTTTGCATGAATGGCACACACACACAGAGAGAGGGAGGGAGGGAGGGAGGGAGGGAGGGATTGCAGAGCTGATCAAGAAAGGGAAATAAGCTTAATTCTAAGAAAATGTAATTATGGATCCAAGAACACGTTCCATTGATTTTGGCGAGGCAACTTGGCTTCTACCGTAATCAAGGCAACTGTATAACCACATTAAAGCCGAACACTTAATGGCTTGTTTTCTCAGCTCACTCACAGTGAAACTGAAACTATACCGCAAACACTCATGATAAGAGGAGAATTCCTGATCTCCTAGCACGATTCATCTTTTCATGGAACAGTTTCAGATATAATAACGTTATACACTCAGTAGATAAGAATAACTAAAGCCATTCATACTAAATGATAAAGGGGTGGGGATGGGGACACAGCCCCATCCTACCCACATGTTCGCTTGTGCCATTTTATACAACTGAATTATTGACATTTAAGTCAGCTCACTTAACCGTGGGAATAAATGCAAATTAAGTAGGGAGACTAATACATACAATTCATATTTCTAAAGAGCGCTCCAAACACTCTTGACAGTAAAATATTTGCTCTAATGTGAAAAGAGTGGTGTACTTTTTAGACCTTTGTATAATTGACCTAGAAAGAATATCTTTTCAGCTTGGCAGAATTAGTCTCTTTGAAACCATAAAAGCAGACAAGATTTACTCCTATTGTCTCTTTGTTATTTATAATTCAAAAGAACATTGGTATATGTAGGAGTCAATGAGGCCTTCAGAATGAAATCAGTGTGGGAAATAAATACCGTTGCACTCCTCCTAAAAGACTATAAAAGCTTGCGCACTTCCTTAAATGGAAGCTTTTAGATTGCTTTATTTTATTTTGATAAATTAACCTCAGGCACAAAGAATCAAAGGGCCATAGGTTAAGTTGCAGCATAGAAGATTTGTTCAAGGTTACACACGAGAAACCAGAGAACTGAAGTGTAACACTAAATTGGTGCCAGATCATTCGACAGAATTCAAGAGGGATTGAACTTGGACTCTTTGTGGCAACACAAGAACTCTAAGCTTATGACACACTTAACTCCACCTGCTCTACTCTTACAGATATATGCAAACTGATTTGTGCCGTTACTGGGTAATTTATCAGCAGGATGGCTGATTGATAGATTTTCTGTGTCAGAAATGAGGTAGACCTAGTGAAGAACAAGCGTCCAGCTCATTAAGAATGAAACCTTTTCTAAGGCAGAGCTGAAACCTTCCAGATAGTGTAAAGAGGGTGGAATGAGTGATCTAAACCTCTGTCTCACAGCCTCACTGAATTCCACTTATTTTCAAAGCGAGCGTTAGATGTTGTTTTGCCAAGGGCAGTGATCAGCTGATCAGACTCTTTTCTATTGGAGCCAGAGTCAACACATACACCAATGAAATAAAAAGATTTTACCCGTTATTGTTTAACTGCAAATTTAAATAACTGAAGGCAAAAGCAGAAGAAGGGGATAGCAGAGGATGAGATGGTTAGATAGTGTCGTTGACGCACTGAATATGAATTTGGGCAAATTCCAGGAGACAGTGAAAGACTGGGGAGGGGGCGGCGGCGGCTGGCGTGCAACGGTCCATGGGTTTGCAAAGAGGTGGACATGACTTAGTGACTGTACAACAAAACGTATTTAAAAGCATGACACAAATACACACCAAACAAAATGATACACACATCTCTTATGCCAAACCCAGTCTGAACATCTGGCTGACTGTGCGACAGTCAATAATAATAATAATAATAGGCTTTGGAGAAAAGTTAGGAGTTCCTTAATAATAACAGTAGAGATGCCCACAGTAAATTTTCACAGTGCCCAAAGTTAGGTTCTTTGCACAAGATCCCAGCTTAAAAGCCAGTATCAGGTTTTTTTTTATTAAAACCTGGGATCACGAATCATGAGACTGCAAGACCTCACCTTGACTGGAGACACACAACTCCGTAGTCTGAGACTTTCACAGGTAAGAAAAACTTTGCACCACTATCTTTTCTCCTTTATTCAGCAACCAAGAGTGAGAAGCAAGCAAGTCAGTGAAGAACGAGCTCTAAGCATCTAGACTTTTCTTAATAGGAAAGAAATCAAAATATGTTGCTAAACATTTCATAATAACAATGGTCTTCTGCTTTGCTCTCAGACAGGGGTCTTCAAACGTGGCCCTTTTATGACTTGTGGACTTCAACTCCAAGAATTCCTCAGCCAGGCACGCTGGGTGAGGAATTCTGGGAGTTGAAGTCCACAAGTCATAAAAGGGCCAAGTTTGAAGACCCCTGCTCTCAGACATCAATCTCAAAACTGTGTATCACTGCTGAAATTTTTAAGGCTATTATTTTTTTTACTAGGAGTGCAAATCTGGGCACAAAAGTGCAGAAGCTATCAAGCTTGTTATGAAAGTTTGAATCTAAGGTGTCCAACATCAATCCTTTGATTTGAATGGTCAAGATAGAGTGACTCATGATTGGAACTGGATCAATGATCTGAGTTAAGGTGACTTCTAGAACTGCATCAGTAACTTTTCTCCAAAGCCTATTATTATTATTATTGACTGTCGCACAGTCAGCCAGATGTTCAGACTGGGTTTGGCATTTTTGTCTACCTATCGAGTCCTTCCCAAGGACTTGGGATAGGCAGATGTGGATGTTTTATGGTGTTAAAGATATCATCTCAGGATGGAAGCTGTTCCTAGTAAGGCCACCTTTTGCAATTGACTGATGGTGAATTTGTCAATGCCGATGGTGTCCAAGTGGTGCTCCAGTTATTTTGGGATTGCACCTAAGGCGCCTATTACTATTGGTACTACCCTTGCTTGCCTTTGCCACAGTCTTTCTATTTCTATTTGTAGGTCTTTGTATTTTGTTATCTTCTCCAGTTCTTTCTCATCTATTCTGCTGTCTCCAGGCACTGCCACGTCCACTATCCAGACTTTTTTGTCTTTCTTATCGACAATTGTTAAGTCCGGGGTGTTATGTGGCAGCTGCCTGTCTGTTTGAATTCTAATGTCCCAGAGCAATTTAAATTTTTTATTTTCTATGACTTTCTCTATTTTATGGTCCCACCAGTTCTTGCTTGCAGGCAAATGATATTTCTTGCAGATCTTCCAATGCACCATTGTTGCTACTTTATCTTGGTGCTGCTTGTAGTCATTATTATTATTATTATTATTATTATTATTATTATTATTATTATTATTATTATTATTATTATTATTATTATTATTATTATTATTATTATTATTATTTATTATTATTATTATTATTATTATTATTATTATTATTACTACTACTACTACTACTACTACTACTACTACTACTACTACTATTATTATTATTATTATTATTATTATTATTATTATTATTATTATTATTATTATTATTATTATTATTATTATTATTATTATTATTATTATTATTAACACCCAGTACATCTTCATGTATACCGGGTCCTGGAATTGCATTGTTACTACAAAGATCCCTGCTTCCAAATGCGATATTCTAAATATATCAAAAGGAGCAAGGCTGTGTAATTTACTCTATAATTCCTAATGTTTGTAAAAAAAATGTAGATGAGCTCTCTGATAGCTCTCCTCAAACTCATTTTCTTTTAACAAGACTTAAAACATCGTTGTTACAGAGAGGGGCTGACAACTTGATGGGAAATATATTGGTTTTGTAAATCTAGTCAAGTCAACACAGAATGAAAGACTCAAGAGCAAAAAAGAAAACAAGGGTAATATAAGCATGTATTGATTGGCAGGTGGCTAAAAAAGTATGCCGTTGGTGTATCTACTCACTCAAAGGTTCAGAGGATCACATAACTTCTAAGTAGCTGTGCCTGAACATAAGGTTCAAAACGAGACCGATTTGAATGGCAAAGTTCATTCCTGTGTATCTGATTCTGAAAAACAAGATATTCCCCCCCCATCAGGTTAATTATGCTACATGGTTCTCTAAGTGTCCCAAAGGTGCTTCAGTTTAGAACTGAAGAAGCTTCTTGGATGAGAAATAAAACATTTTCAAGGAACAAAAAAAAATCAAGACAATCCAGTTGCCTTTTGAACAGCAGAACGAAGAAGCCGTGATGGCGCAGTGGTTAGAATGCAATATTGCAGGCTGACTCTGCCCACTGCCAGGAGTTCGATCCTGACCGGCTCAAGGTTGACTCTCCTTTCCATCCTTCCAAGGTCAGTAAAATGAGGACCCAGATTGTTGGGCAAGAGGCTGACTCTGTAAACTGCTTAGAGAGGGCTGTAAAGTACTGTGAAGTGGTATATAAGTCTACGTGCTATTGCTATTCCTTCCTTCCCTCATTCCCTCATTCCCTCCTTCCCTCCTTCCCTTCCTTCGTTCCTTCGTTCCTTCCCTCCCTTCCTCCCTCCCTCCCTCCCTCCCTCCCACCCTCCCTCCTTTCCTTCCCTTCTTCCTTCCTTCCTTCCTTCCTTCCTTCCTTCCTTCCTTCCTTCCTTCCTTCCTTCCGCCATGGTGGCACAGTGGTTAGAATGCAGTATTGCAGGCTAATCTTGCTGATTGTCAGGAGTTCGATCCTGACCGGCTCAAAGTTGACTCAGCCTTCCATCCTTCCGAGGTCGATAAAATGAGGACCCAGATTGTTGGGGGGGGGAGAGGCTGACTGTAAACCACCTAGAGAGGGCTGTAAAACACCATGAAGTGGTATATAAGTCTAACTGCTGTTGCAATTGTTATCAGAAATGAAAGGGGGGGAAAAAGTCAAGACAGTCCAGTCGCCATTTGGAGAAGCATCCTTGGATGAGCGAGAATCTCCACAGACATTGTTCTCCAAGATTGCCTGTAGTAGCTTTCTGTTGTAGGAGCATTGCTTCATGGATCTCCGCTTGCAAACGGTTTGCAACAACTGATACTACATATCCACATCTGCAAATTTTTATCTTCCATGCTCTGAAGAGAAATATAGCTTTCCTATTAGTATTTGTTCTCCCTCAAGTTGGGCATGACACTATCCTGTGCCCTTTATAGGACAAAAGGACAGTAGGGTATAGTAACGTTTTAAAATATATCATCTCCTCTTGAGCTAATGCTGCAGACGATTGAAAATTTAATGACTTTTTTTAAGGTTAAGCTTTATGTTTTTGCTGCTGCGACAAAGTATACATAATTTATATCTCATTTAAGAACCTAACAAAGGTGTTTTCCTGAGATAAGGGGGCCTTGCTTCTTATACCTGTTATTTTTCTTGTAACGCAAGGTATACGTGCATTTGCTTTAAAAATAAGTTTATAAACGTTACTTATGATGACATCTGCTAATATTTTAAGGCTTTTTTCTTTGCCTTGAGCCCAGGCCAACGAGTGGCATGCCAAATTGGAATTTTTATGCACTTTATTTGATGAGCACTAAAGATCAGCCTGGTTCAGATAACCCACGGCCCTTGCTGGGAATTGCAACCTATTAGCACGGCTTGTAGATTTAAATTCTATTAAAGTATGAAGCATCATTTACTACTCAAGCATGCCTAGGTGCTGCCAGAAAGCAAGTATGGAAACATCTACACGCAGAAAAGCCTGCTTCGTTGCTTATTGCTGGGTTGTTTTTTTCTTTCCCAGAAGTTGGAAGTATATATTGAAATCTAATGATGGGGAAGAACTAATTTAACGTATCTCTGAATGAGATCAGTGAAATGCTCTGTTTTGGAAAGGAGAGAGAACGTTCATCTGGAACCAGTCTGAATTTTGCCCCAAACCTGTCTGAATGTTCATCCTTCCAGTTCCACTCAGTCCAACGATCATTGAGTTTTCAACGCTTTTCTGCACCTAACATTCACTGCAAGGAGTATGGCTTCTCCACCACCACACAGCAACGTTTACAAACATTTACATTCACCTCCTCAAGCAAGAAGCCTTAACATCTCCACAAGGATTCCTTGTGCATTTGCCCATAACTATGTTCAACAGTCAGGGGACATTATACATCCTTGTCTTACTGTTTGCTAGCGAACCATTTCCTAAGCGCAACATTTAATTTCGTATGCTTTCCTTCCATCCCATAATGGTCTCGCTGCTTGCAGCAACAACCTTCAACTCCATATTCGCAGGAAAAAAAAATATTGTGTCATTCAAACCTTCACTTTATCGTGCGTTTTCTCTACCTCAAAGAAAAGGACCATAAAGTTTATTTTTTAAATTCTAAAATTTAAAAATCCCTCAACGATCTGATGAACAAAAATGAAAGGTAGCCTACACACCTCCTGTCCAGTGAAAATTTGTTCCTTATTTCCCCAGGTTTTCTCATTATCTTATGTAACTGGGGGCGTGTGATGGCTGAGTGGCTAAAGATTTAACATAAGCTATATTGTCATTTTTTTTTACTGTGGGCACATTGGCACACATTAAAAATGAAATTCTGTTGCCTGGTCTCGAAAGTGTACACATACATAACACACATATAAACATGCTATATACAACATATGTATAAACCTACATCCTTACGTATAAATAACATATAAATATCAATCACTGTCCATCTTGAATACATAGCAGAAAGAGGAAGCTTGAGAGATCATAAGGTTAATACTGTATGGGACAAAGCTGTGACTGAATCTGGATGTTCTGCTTCGTATACCACGGAGCCCTTGACTATGAGCCAGCAGTGTGCAGCAGCAACCAAAAAAGCTAATACAATCCTGGCTTGTATAAACAGAGGCATAGAATCAAGATCACGTAAAGTACTAGTACCACTTTACAAAGCCCTAGTAAGACCAGACCTGGAATACTGCAGCCAATTTTGGTAACCATATCACAAAAAGGCTGTTGAGAGTTTGGAAAAAATTCAGAGAAGAGCAACTAAGATGATCCAAGGCCTGGAGGCTAAAACATACAAAGAACGGCTGTGGGACTTGGGTTTGGATAGTCTAAAGAAAGGAAGAAATAGGGGAGACATGATAGCAGTGTTCCAGTATCTGAGGGGCTGCCACAAGGCAGAGGGGGCCAGGTTGTTCACCAGAGCACCAGAGGGAAGGACAAGAAACAATGGTTGGAAACTGATCAAGGAGAGAAGCAACCTGGAATTAAGGAGAAACTTCCTGACAGTGAGGACAATCAACCAGTGGAACAGCTTAGCCCCAGAAATCGTGGGCGCTCCATCACTGGAGATTTTTAAGAGGAGACTGGACATTCACCTATCTGAGATGGTATAGGTCCTCCTGCTTGAGCAGGGGGCTGGACTAAAAGACCTCCAAGGTCCCTTCCAACTCTATTCTATTCTAAATTCTAAATGCCATTGTAACTTCGAACAATCACTAAATGAATGATTGTAAGTTGAGGACTTCATCTATTCCCATCTTAATCAATCTCTTGGAATCTAAAATTAGAGTATAAATGAAATAATCAACGATCAACTGCAAAAAAAAAAGAGATCTACAATCCAGTCATCCATTGTAACAGATGGAATGTCAAATTAAGTACATTTTGCTTTGGTTTTTACACCAAGCTGCAGTAGAAAAGCAATACTTGGAAGCACTTTGTTGAGTTTTTAATTAATTCTCATAATAGAAAGTTTTGCCAGTCTTAGGCATATCCGAGCGCAGATTGAGTGATATTTTCTAATATAAAGCCATTTGATTTGCTACCTTCACTTGGCATGGAAAGTTTCTTTTCTTTTCTGCCTATGCAATCACTCTGCTGGTTGTGCAGCTTTCAGTAATGTTAATTTTTTTTTTTTACAGATCTCCGAAATGTGAATTTGATGGCATTATGGCATTTCTTGAACCCCTAAAGTGCTTTAAGCGGGTCTAGAAATATGTAGCATTGTGAAGGATGCTATTTTTGTCAAATGTCAGAGCTATGAAACAGGAAAATAAAAGCTCCTTAAAATTGATCCCCTGTGGAAAACCTAGAAATTCAGAAATATTGCCAGTTGCCTTAATGTTTTCAATAATCATTAGAAGTAGACAATAAATGATTGGATATAATTAAGTCATCGACAAAGGACCCAGACCGTAAAGTCTTTGTGGCTTCCTTGATAGATTCCGATCCTGTCCATTTGATTTATCCTTGCCTCTATTATTTCTCTGCAATTGCAGGCAGTGAATATTATACATCTAGGCACAGGAAAATGTATTTCAATTAATTAAAAAAACACCACAAAATCTTTTGAGCTCTGAGGCTGGAGTTTGGAGCAAAACCAAACTGAAGAAAGCAAGAAAGGAAATAAATTGTGGTTCTCTGCATTTTATTATCCTTCCTTCAGTTTCATGCTGATTTCTCTGTCTTTTGGGGCTTCTTACCAGAAACATTTATTAGAATTGCACTCTTATTGCCATATGGATCCAGATCCAAGAAGACCTGAGGTTATGTACTATTTTGGGTAAAAGAATTATTCCACAATTACTACATAGAATTTTATAAGGCTTCAACATGACCTGAATTTGGGGGGCGGGAGGGAAATGAGTTAGAAACAGCAATATCTTTCCTGGAGCAAGGCTCAAATAAAGAGATGCTTTGGTTTGGGGAACTAAGAAGCCAGTGTGAATTGCTGAAACAGGAAACAATGTTTTTTTCAACTCTGTGGGGGTTCCAGCTTCTTTTCAGCATGTAAAGCTACACTTTGATGCCAATAGATAACCTTTATTGTCATTTTTTTTCCTGTGGGCACAACGGCACACATTAAAAATGAAATTTAGTTGCTTCCTCTCACAGTGTACACATATATAACACACATTTAAAACATACTATATACAACATGTGTATAGACCTACACCCTTACATATAAGTGACATATAAATAGGAATCACTGTCCATCTTGAATACATAACGGAAGGAGGAAGCTTTAGAGTTCACAAGGTTAATGCTGTATGGGACAAAGCTGTGACTGAATCTGGATGTTCTGCTTTGGATACCATGAAGCCCCCTCCTCCCAGAAGGTAACAAGGAAAACAGGTCGTGAAGAGGATGTGTAGTGTCCCAGATAATCTTACGGACCCTGCTCAAGCAACGCTTCTTTGCTATGTCCTGGATGGAAGGGAGGGAACTGCCAATGATCTTTTCTGCCATCCTCACCACTCTCTGCACTGCCTTCCTGTCCGAAGCAGTGATGCTCCCAAACCAGACTGTGATGCTGTATGACAGGATGTTCTCAACCGTCCCTCGTAGAAAGTGGTAAGGACAGGGGAAGGAAGATGTGCTTTTCTCATGGACCGGGAGTTGGGGACCCCTGCTCTAGATGAGTTCAAATCACTAGGATCAGATGGATTACATTCCAGGGTTCTCAAGGAACTGGCAGATGTGATCTCAGAACCACTGAAGCATATCTTTCAAAGAACCTGGAGCCCCAGGGGACCTACCAGAGGACTGGAAAAGAGCTGATATAGTTCCCCTCTTCAAAAAAGGAGAAAGAAAATGGATCCAGGAAACTATACACCTTCCAGTCTGCCATCAGTTCCTAGGAAGGTCAGTACCTGGGAAGACCAATACCCAGTGGTCATCCATTTTCATGCATCCCAAACTGTATTTGTGTGGATTATCATTGCATCACTTCAAATAAATGGTTCGTTTTATTTCATTCATTCATTCATTCATTCATTCATTCATTCATTCATTCATTCATTCATTCACTCACTCACTCACTCACTCACTCACTCACTCACTCATTCCTCTCTTTATTTTTCCCCCTTTTGTCACCTTTGGTCATCCAGTAAAGATCAATAGGCTGATTGGATCTGAGTGATTAAATCAATAATGATACCTTTCGTGCAAATATTATCCTTAATTGTGTACAAATATCCATGTTACCATTTCTATACTTTCCGGTGATTCCTAGTGATAGACTCATTTATTGCTGAAAATAAACTTTGATGGGAGATGTATCTGCACATGAAAATGTTCCTGTATTTGCGTGAAGTAATCTTTTCTCCACTCCAGCATATTTTTTTCATAATGTTCAAGTATTTTTTTTAAACTTTATTCTGCTTTCGTACCAAACACCCTTCTAGTTTCTCATACTTTTTAGGCAGAGATCAATCAAAAATAAATGAAACAAAGATTAATCAAATCCCTATGAAGGTCATGTAATGATAATAGCCGATTAATCTATTTATCTGGTATTGATCACCGTGAACGATAATAAGGCTGAAAGGGTCTTTAACATATATGAATTTCACATAAGAATTTCTCTTTTAAAGCAGCTCCAAGTAAACAATGCGTAAGGGATACAATTTTAATCTTTCTGCCACCCGTGGAAACAAGGAACAATCATCACTTCAATAATTGTAGAAAAAAGCTTTTTTTTTTTAAAAAAAAGGAATCAAACTATGATGGCGATGATGAAGATGATGATTGAAAATTGGTTCCCTGAGCAGTTTGGAAGAATATTGTTAAGTCACAAAGAAGCAGGTAAATTTACTGTACCGAACACATAATTGAGAACAGTTTGAACAGCCTTCAAACTTCGTAAGTGCAAAATGTACTGAAAGCTTTTAAAATATTCCCAAAGCAGCATTTTGATAGATTTTTCAGGGGGACCATTAGTGAGATGGAAGTTAGGCAAAGATTTAACTCCCCACAAGTATGGGATTTGACTACTCTAATCTGTCATAATTTAAGAATGGAATAATGTGGCGGTTCTCGACATTTTCTTTATGACAGACCCCCGTTTAAATATCTTTTGTGGCCATGGACTGTGGCCATGGACCCCCAAGACTTAACTCAAGATTTAAATCATAACATTTCTTCCAGCCTTCACAGAGTCCTTCTCATGACACTGGGCCCCTCAGCCATCTCTGGATCATAGGTTGAGAACCACTGGAATAACAATTTCTTATTTATATTGATAATAGGACAGGAAGATCCCATCATGGAGACGGTGGACTTAATTGTATTAGTCTGAAACCAAAGTCCTTTGTTGTTGTTAGTTGCGAAGTTGTGTCTGACCCATCACGACCCCATGGACAACATTCCTCCAGGTCTTCCTGTCGTCTACCATCTTCTGGAGTCCATTTAAGCTCACACTTACTGCTTCAGCGACTCCATCCAGCCACCTCATTCTCTGTCGTCCCCTTCTTCTATTGCCCTCCATCTTTCCCAGCATTAGGCTCTTCTCCAGTGAGTCCTTCCTTCTCATTAGGTGGCCAAAGTATTTGAGTTTCAACTTCAGGATCTGGCCTTCTAAAGAGTCTTTTACTATTGGCTAATAGCTAGGGTATCTTTGAATGACCAGTGATAACCTGGAAAAGTACGTTCAGACCTAGGACTGACTCTAGAGAATCAGGAAGATGACCTTGATTGAGATATGGAAGAGCTGAGTCCTAGACAACAGGGTTAAAGCATTTTTAAGTCCAGAATGTCCATTTGGAAGAGACACCTCCCTAATTCACCCAACCATAAGGAGGCATTGTACAACACAATGAGACTTGCGAGATTCTTTTATCGTAGCCAATCTAAAGAAAAGGACTTTTAGCCATCTTGTGGCATTGATTTTTCTGGTCTCGTCGACCTAGTAGAGTTGACTCTGACTTTGCTCACCCAGGTTGATCATTGGATCCTCCTGGATAGAAAGAAAAAGAATTAAATGGTTTCCTACTCCAGGGGAAAGTGGCTTGAGCATTTTCTTGAACTGTAGTTTGTTTTGCAGGCTTGGTTGTTCCTCACTTCTGATTTTTTTCGGCTTCTTATAGATTCCTGAACTTTGTCACACTTCAGGCTATGTCTCATATCAGACATATTAGATATTAAAGATATTGGTACTTGAGTCCTCTTATATACCATCCTCTTCTTCCTCTTCCTCTTCCTCCTCCTCTTCCTCCTCTCCTCCCCCTCTTCCTCCTGTATCTCCTCCTCCTCCTCCTCCTCCTCCTCCTCCTCCTCCTCCTGTGTTTTGGCTGGCCATTCATTTCTTTCTAATGGTGTAATAAGCAATAAGCAGGCTCACCATCTATGCCGACATAATTCCTTTTCCCAGATGTTATTTTAAAATTAACCAAGTGGCCTTTAGGTCATCTAAGGTACAACTGAACGCAGTGGATGCAGAAATACTGTATTGTTGCTGGTAAGAAAAGTAAAAATTGCAATTTGGATGCAGTTCACACCCATATGATGGCTGCAGTTAATTTGACCTATTTGCTTTGGGGTGAGTTTCAGCTTTCCCTGCTCTTCTGCTCCTCATTTCAGCCTTGCCCTTCATTTGATTTGAGTCTAAGCAAAGACAATTTCCTTTTGCAGTAATTTCCATTCTGGGATCCTTACAATTCACTCTTCAATCTTGTAACGTGTCGGAGCTTAGTGTAATAAATGAGGCAATTTAGCAATCTGAAAGAATCCCAGAGTGAAAACTGATTGCTTTTCATTACCTGATTTTATTCCGGTGTTAGGTTTTCTGCACTCCTTTTGTGAATTCCTCTTAAGTGCATTGGAACAGTTTCATCTAGATTAAATGCCTTTTGGCCTACGTTGCAAACCCAGCTGATGTACAAGGATGTAAATAGTCCCAGATTAGCAGTGATGGGATTCAGCCAGTTTGCACCACTTTGGCAGAACCGGTAGCTAATTTTTTTGTTGCCCAGGCCCAGAATGGACTTCCGGAAGCGGCATCCACACAGAGAACCGGTTGTTCACCTATTTGAATCCCACCACTGCAGATTAGGTTTAGGAAACAGGATCTGGGCATTTGGCCTTGCTAGTTATCAGGAACACAAAACTTCTTGGCAGTTCTGGAAAATTAAAGTACTCTATCGAGGGGAACTTTACTTTGCAGATTATAAACATGAAGTTATTAAGGCCTAAAATGAAGAACACAAGTTGAAATTTCAAAACTGTCATGGTGTATTTTCTTGACTTTATTGGAGCGTGTGTCTATGGCAGGGCTAGGCAGCCTCAGCTCTTTTATGACTCATGGACTTCAACTCCCAGAATTCCTGAGTCAGCTATGCTGACTCAGGAATTCTGGGAGTTGAGGTCCATGAGTCATAAAAGAGCCGAGGTTGCCTACCCCTGGTCTATGGAGATTCTCAACCATCCAGGTTCGTGGTTGTTCCATTGGTGTTTTTCAAAAAGCAACTGGGCTTTCTTGATTTTTGTTTTTCCTTGAAAAGAAAAAGAAAGAAAGTCCTGTTGACTTTCGAAAAGCAGAATAGCAGAATAACAGAGTTGGAAGGGACCTTGGAGGTCTTCTAGTCCAAACTCTTGTGCAAGCAGGAAACCCTAAACCATTTCAGACAAATGTTTGTCCAGTCTCTTAAAAACGTCCAGTGTTGGAGCACCCACAACGTCTGGAGGCAAGTTGTTCCACTGATTAATTATTCTAACTGTCAGGAAATTTTTCCATAGTTCCAGGTTGGTTCTCTCCTTGATGAGTTTCCATCCATTGGTTCTTGTCCTGCCTTCAAGTGCTTTGGAGAATAGCTTGACACCCTCTTCTTTGTAGGAGCCCCTGAAATATTGCAACGCTGCTATCAAGTCACCCCTCGTTCTTCTTTTCATCAAACTAGACCAGGGGTAGGCAACCTTGGCTCTTTTATGACTCGTGGACTTCAACTCCCAAAATTCCTGAGCCAGCCATGCTGAGGGGAAAGGGAGAGGTTTCCAAGCTGAGCCATGGTGGCTCAGGAATTCTGGGAGTTGAAGTCCACGAGTCATAAAAGAGCCAAGGTTGCCTACCCATGAACTAGACATACCCAATTCCTGCAACTATTCTTCATATGTTTTAGCCTTCAGCCCTCTAAACATCTTTGCTGCTCTTTTCTGCCCTCTTTCCAGAGTCTCAAGGTATTTTTTACATCGTGGCAACCAAAACAAGCTTGAAACCTGCACTGCTCTGGGTGATCAAGACCGCCATGAACTTTGGGCTGTGTTGTTGTTAGTTGCGAAGTCGTGTCCGACCCATCGCGACCCCATGGACAACGTTCCTCCAGGCCTTTCTGTCCTCTACCAACTTCTGGAGCCCATTTAAGCTGACGCCTACTGCTTCAGTGACTCCATCCAGCCACCTCATTCTCTGTCATCCCCTTCTTCTGTTGCCCTCAATCTTTCCCAGCATTAGGCTCTTCTCCAGTGAGCCCTTCCTTCTCATTAGGGCTGTATGGAGAGAAATTGGATAGCAAAAAGCAAACCAAGTGACTATCCTTGGTTTATTCTTCCCTATTTTGCTCCATCGGTTTAGATCTGGCTTGTTTCAACAATTTCAGAAAAGCTACCAAAGGAGAATGGATGAAATGCTGACACTGGCTAAGGAAAGCACGTGAAGTGGTAACTTATTTAAGAACAACAATCTCAAGGGGGGAATTTGCTCTCTGCCGGCAACACTAATGCTACGAATGAAGAAATGCTCCGTTGCTGATAGGGAGCTATTATACTGAACCTGTACTTGAAAAGATTCAGCCAGACAGCAGTCAAGCATCACTGCTTTTGATCCTCTGCCGTGGAAGCCAGCAAAGCTGCTTTACTTAGGGCTGTGAAATTCACTCAAGCAGAGAAGAGGAGAAAAACAGAAAAGCAGAAAGTACATCCCGGCTGAAGCTTCCAATAAAATAAAATCATTTTGGGTGTACGTGAAGCCAGGAGGCGGATGAATCTTGTCAGTGGTAACGCCACAGATCAGACGCGAGCCTATCGATACCGGCTCTTGTAGTCCCACACTCTGAAGGTGTCCTATTGATTTAGTAGGGAGAAGCTCACAAGTCTACTTAGCAGCCAGTCAACTATTCTGTACCTCCGCAGCAGAGTTTTCTTCCAATGTATACCTGTTGAGGTCTATAAAGGAGATTGAATAGAATAGAATAGAATAGAATAGAATAGAATAGAATAGAATAGAATAGAATAGAATAGAATAGAATAGAATAGAATAGAATAGAATAGAATAGGATAGGATAGGATAGGATAGGATAGGATAGGATAGGATAGGATAATGGAATGGAACAGAATGGAACAGAATGGAATGGAACAGAACAGAACAGAATAGAATAACAGGAGAGAACAGAACAGAACAGAACAGAATAGAATGAAGAGAAGAGAAGATAATAACAACAACAACAACAACAACAACAACAACAACAACAACAACAACAACAATAATAATAATAATAATAATAATAATAATAATAATAATAATAATAATAATAATAATAATAATAATAATAATAAAGTTGGAAGGGACCTTGGAGGTCATCTAGTCCAACCCCCTGCTCAGGCAGGAAACCCTATACCATTTCAGACAAATGGCTGTCCAGTCTCTTCTTAAAAACTTTCAGTGTTGGAGCATTCACCGCTTCTAGAGGCAGGTTGTTGCACTGGTTAATTGCTCTAACTGTCAGGAAGTTTCTCCTTAGTTCTAGGTTGCTTCTCTAGAAGTAAGGAGAAACTTCCTGACAGTTAGAGCAATTAACCAGTGCAACAACCTGCCTCCAGAAGCGGTGAATGCTAGTCCATACAAGATAGCAGAATGGTTGTTAAATGAATCAGATACATGAATTTCCCCATTGACAATAGAATAGAATAGAATAGAATAGAATAGAATGGAATGGAATGGAATGGAACGGAACACAATAGAATAGAATAATTGAATGGAATGGAACAGAATTGAATGGATTAGAAGAATAGAATAGAATAGAATAGAATAGAATAGAATAGAATAGA
Organism: Azemiops feae; assembly: GCA_023970755.1. Classification (NCBI taxonomy): domain Eukaryota; kingdom Metazoa; phylum Chordata; class Lepidosauria; order Squamata; family Viperidae; genus Azemiops; species Azemiops feae. Next base: position 48,041 of record JALGBA010004109.1, on the reverse strand, counting down.
ATAGAATAGAATAGAATAGAATAGAATAGAATAGCTTTATTGTCACTTTAAATGTACATTAATCAGCATACATTAAAATGAGATTTTGTTGCATACAGCTCTCAAAGGGTAACCACCTCCAATTTACACTGCATAAACATGACAAAAAAATTATGCTTATACCCACATACTCACACATATACAATCCAGAGAAACAACACAGTCTCGTTCGGATGTATACATATACGTGGCAAGAAAAAGGAATCTTGGGGGGTTTACCAGACGGATGGCATAGGGAACAAAGCTGTTACAGAATCTGGTAGTTCTTCTGGAAATACTTTGAAACCTCCTCCCAGTGGGAAGCAACAGAAACAGACCATGAAGTGGGTGTGTGGGGTCTCCAACAATGAAGGTTGACAGGTTCGTCCAGTAATATACGGTAGATAGGGGCTCCTTTGAACAAAGAGGTGTTCTACTGCTCCATTTATTTCTATACAGATACTAAGAGTGCAGAACATCATGCTCAAAGATGATTAGGGGACTGGAGCTAAAACAAATGAAGAACAGTCGCAGGAACTGTATATGTCTGGTCTAATGAAGAGAAGGACTACGAGTGATATGATAGCAGTGTCCCAGTATTTGAGGGGCTGCCACAAAGAAGAGGGGGGTCAACCTATACTCCAAAGTGCCTGAAGGCAGGACAAGAAGCAACAGATGGCAACTTATCAAGGAGAGAAGCAACCTAGAACTAAGGAGAAATTTCCTGACAGTGAGAACAATAAACCAACGAAATAGTTTGCCTTCAGAAGTTATGGGTGCCCCATCCCTGGAAGTTTTTAAGAAGAGATTGGACAGCCATTTATCTGACAAAGTATAGGGTCTCCTGCTTGAGCAGGGGGTTGGACTAGAAGATCTCCAAGGTCCCTTCCAACTCTGTTATTCTCTTATTCTGGTCTCCAGACTCTTCTAAATGCAAATGTATCTAAGAAAAAAAATCTAGAAAATGGCAGGAATTGTCAGGAGAAGCAAGAAAGTGAAGAGGTGCTAAGGATCCGAATGCACAGATCTGGGACCAGATGCAATCATAAGCGTGAAAAATAGGATTCTTAGAGATGTCAAGAAAATAGAAATGGAAATTAGGAGAGGCTTTTAGTCAAGGCAGTACTGATTCTATTTTTTTTTTTAAAAAAAGAACAGAATTGGAATCTTCTGGAGAACAGAGGGTCTATTCCAAAGAGTAAAGAGGTGAGGAAAAGAAATTTAGATGAGTTTGGAGGGATAGAGAAAACTCTGATGCACAGAGGCACACAGGCACAAGGGAAAAATTAGAAGCGTAAAAGCAGTTTTGCTTAGAGGCAAAAGGAGAAAGGGGAAATGGAATTATTAGCCTACTTAAGAGACAGCCTAAGGAAATAAAAGAAAAGTGAGAGGCAAAATTTCAAGTTAAGGGAGAGAGGGGCCCACTCAAGAGTAAGTAAGAGCGATAAAAGAGAAAGAATGAACTTCTTTGCAGCTAATGGGGGAGAAGGCAAGCTTGGGGTACATACGGATTTAGGAGTACAGTACCGACATAGATAGAGAAAGACTGGTAATTTCATCAATAGGGAGATTGCCCAGTGAATCAGCCTGGAGAGAATTTAAGTTCCAAAGGGTGAAGAGAAGAAGTAGAGTAGATTTAGATAGCCAAGATGGAAGGATGTTCATCCTGGAAGGAACAAGTAAAACCGTGATTAGATTAGACGATCAACCAGTGGAACAGCTTGCCCCCAGAAATCGTGGGCACTCCATCACTGGAGATTTTTAAGCAGAGACTAGACATTCACCTGTCTGAGATGGTATAGGTTCTCCTGCTTGAGCAGGGAGCTGGACTAGAAGACCTCCAAGGTCCCTTCCAGCTCTATTCTATTCTATTCTATTCTATTCTATTCTATTCTATTCTATTCTATTCTATTCTATTCTATTCTATTCTATTCCATTCCATTCCATTCCATTCCAATTTCTATTCTATTCTATTCTATTCTATTCTATTCTATTCTATTCTATTCTATTCTATTCTATTCTATTCTATTCTATTCTATTCTATTCCATTCCATTCCATTCCATTCCATTCCATTCCATTCCATTCCAATTTCTATTCTATTCTATTCTATTCTATTCTATTCTATTCTATTCTATTCTATTCTATTCTATTCCATTCCATTCCATTCCATTCCATTCCATTCCATTCCATTCCATTCCATTCCATTCCATTCCATTCCATTCCATTCCATTCCATTCCATTCCATTCCATTCTATTCTATTCTATTCTATTCTATTCTATTCTATTCTGTTCTGTTCTGTTCTGTTCTATTATATTTCTGTGTCGCTGCATGTCAGGGAACCTATGTCTCTGTTGTTCAGAGACAGTTGCATATCTGTTGCAGTTATACTTCTGTGAATACTAATGTCCTTGCTAGGGGGTGCTCAAAGAACAAAGCCTTCCAACAGGAAGTTAAATCAACCAATCTGCATGCAGGGTGTGCATCTCCACCCAACATGTATTTGAGATTGGGGAGGTGTGCCTGTTGCTCCATCTGCAACTATCTGCAACCTACGCTTCCCCATCAATCAAAGTCTAGACACATTTGTGGACAGGTCCTAATCAATCTTAAGCTGTCACAAAGGGTGAGAACTTTAACATGAACATTTGGGAGAGAGAGTGGTTTGCCATGAACACTTGGCCAAGAGAGTTTGGTTGAAATAGATATAATTTGCAAATGACTGTAATTTTAGGGAAACTATTGGATATATTGTTAATGACTTGCTGGGTCTGAGCCAGGTTCTCTGCAGGGCATAGAGCCTGTCATCCCACGGCGTTCAAGAGCTTGTTGATGTTTGAGATTATTTTTCTACTTGTGTGGCACTGCTGGCACATCTGTGCGTTCAATAGTTTTTTTTCTACAGCAATCGCAAAGAAAATCTGTTCTTGTCTTTTCATCGGTGGAGGCTGGATATTTTTCTTACTGGATTCATAGAGGAAAGAGGGGAAATTGTCCAGTTGCCTCCTGAAAAAAGCACTCTTGGGTCAGCTATGATAGCTATGTTGACCCGGAATCAGGGGAAAGCATAGAAAGCATAGATTGTGAATATGTGCGGATGGCCCCGCTATCTTAGGGTGGATGCAGAATCGTGGAAGGTCAGCAAAGAAAACACCCAAAGTCCCAAGTCACCCAAAGAACATACGGTGTCTTTAGGGAAACACCCAAAAGGAACATTTTTAGCTATTTCTGCTTTCTCCTTTCTTATCTATGGTGAGCCAGCCTTTCTGGGTGCAGTCTTTATCTTAGGTGTGCCAGCTTTGCTGGGTGAATTGCTTATGTCATCAAAAAGTATAAATACAAGGATTTCTTGTCTCGTTCAGGGGGCCCCGTCTTTGTTCAGCTGAATAAACACGTAAAGCTTAAAGGCAACTTCCCGTCTCTTGCGTTTGTTACCAAGCCACACTTCAGATCCTGCACAACAGCTAGAAAAAATAGGAAAAACCCAGCAAAGTTATTTGGATTTTTTTTTTTTTTTTCACATGGTGCAAATTCAACCAGGCCATCCTCAGATGAAATCTGGAATGCCAGCAAAAAGAGTCTTCAGGAAGTAAATGCGTTTTTGCAAGATGTAAGGGCGATATGTAAGAACTACATATCAGTGCTGGGCTGCATTAACAGAGGGAGAGAATCAAGATCGCGTGAAGGGTTAATACCGCTTTACAAGGCCTTGGTAAGGCCACACTTGGAATGCCGCATCCAGTTTTGGTCACCACGATGTAAAAAAAAGATGTCGAGACTCTAGAAAGAGTGCAGAGAAGAGCAACAAAGATGATCAGGGGACTGGAGGCTAAGACATATAAAAGGAACGGCTGCTGGAATTGGGCATGTCTAGTTTAATGAAGAGAAGGATGAAGGGGGACATGATAGCAGTGTTCCAATATCTCAGGGGCTGCCCCAAAGAAGAGGGAGTCAAGCTATTCTCCAAAGCGCCTGAAGGCAGGACAAGAAGCAACAGATGGAAACTAATCAAGGAGAGAAGCAACCTAGAACTAAGGAGAAACTTCCTGACAGTTAGAACAATTAACCAGTGAACAACCTGCCTCCAGAAGCGGTGAATGCTCCAACACTGGAAGTTTTTAAGAGAGACTGGACAGCCATTTGTCTGAAATGGTATAGGGTTTTCCTGCCTGAGCAGGGGGTTGGACTAGATGACCTCCAAGGTCCCTCCCAACTTTATTATTATTATTATTTATATTTATTATATTATTATATTCATAATTATTTATTATCATCAGTATTATTATTATTATTATTATTATTATTATTATCATCATTCATTATTATTATTATTATTATATTATTATTATTATTATATTATTATTATCATCATATCATTATTATTTTATTATTATTATTATTATTATTATTCTATATCATCATCATCATCATCATTATTATTATTATTATTATTATTATTATTATTATTATTATTATTATTATTATTATTATCATCATTATTATTATTATTATTATTATTAATTATTATTATTATTATTATTATTATTATTATTATTAATTATTATTATTATTATTATTATTATTATTATTATTAATTATTATTATTAATTATTATTATTATTATTATTATTATTATTATTATTATTATTATTATTATTATTATTATTATTATTATTATTATTATTATTATTATTATTATTATAATATCAGGCAAGTAGCACCGTGACAGATGAAAAAAAAGAGAAAACTTTGTGTTTCTGTCTTGATAAATCAAAACTTACCTGCTAGACCCCTCGACTTTCTAATTTTGGACCGTGGGAGATTGATGCACACACAAAAGAAACGTTAAAACGTCCGTAATGTCAAGTCGGTCCCTATGTAGGTAAGAGAGTAAAACTTTATATAGGGCAAAAAAAAAACCCCACAAGGCTTCTTAAGAGTTTAAAATACAGTTGGGGACAGCGCCGTAAATATGTCGGAGGGAGTTCATAATAATTTGGGGAACAAATTGCTTTGAGATTCTGAATCTCTCTGGGAAACCAGAAAGAGTGCTTGTTCTGTCCAAATTGACGCGGTGAGTGAAACTCCAGAAAAATCACTGCCACTTAAAAATAGATCAAAGGCAGAACTTAAAATTGAACTAAACCAAAGGATAATGATTTTGAAACAGCTTTGAGGGAGGGGAACGGAAACCAATTGTAGCAGATCTGTTCCGTGTGCTAGCAGGGGTGGTGGTGGAGGAGAAAGAAATAAAAAAAACAGTCATAAGCAATGAAAATGGGCAGGGATCTTTGCCATATATATGAGGAACTGATTCCTTTAAAAGTCTGTTAAGAACTTTGGAATCGTTACAGCGGACAGTAATATAATAGATTTTGGCATATTAGGATGATTAATCTAGCGATGTATTGAACTCCATATCCTTTCTAGAAGTGTAACTGCAAAAGTGAAGACATTCTAGCTACCATCTCTTCTAATGTGATACACATGGGTGTCTTAAGAACTGCATTTTCAGCAATGCTATCTCATAAAGCAAAACTGAATTTATTCCATTGATTACAGGGTAAACACACAAACACACACAGAGAAAACAGCCTGCAAGCATGTTGCAGTAGGCCAGTGGTGGCGAACCTATGGCACGGGTGCCAGAGGCGACACTCAGAGCCCTCTCTGTGGGCACGCATGCCATCGCCCCAGTCCTAGGCCTTCAGCTGGGTTTTATAAAACCTTTTCACTTTAGGCCTCCGCCGCCGTGTGCAAAAAAAAAAAAAAGGTTCAGTCAGTCAATTTCAACTTCTCGCAGAAAAAAAAAAGATCTTGCAAAGTTGGAATTGATTGATTGAACTTTTTAGTCCCACCCTGTCTGCCGTTACCATCACAGCCACACCCAGCCAATTGGCCACACCCAGCCAATTGGCCACACCCAGCCAATGGGCCACACCCACCTGGCACTCGACGATGCATAAGTGGGTTTTGGGTTGCAGTTTGGGCACTCAGTCTCTAAAAGGTTCGCCATCACTGCAGTAGGCTATTTCATTAAGGCTAGCTCTTGCAAACAGCAATTGGAGAGGTAAATCTGTCTTTCAGTGGTACTGTTTGAAGAGGGGGGTCAACCTATTCTCCAAAGCACCTGAAGGCAGGACAAGAAGCAACGGAGGGAAACTAATCAACGAGAGAAGCAACCCAGAACTAAGAAGAAATTTCTTAACAGTGAGAACACTTAACCAGTGGAACAACTTACCTCCAGAAGTTGTGGGTGCTCCATCACTGGAGGCTTTGAGGAAGAGACTGGACAGCCATTTGTCTGAAATGGTATAGTATAGGGTTTCCTGCCTGAGCAGGGGGTAGGACTAGAAGATCTCCAAGGCCCCTTCCAACTCTGTTATTCTGTTAACTCATGCCACATGACCAAAAAGGTTTCTAACAACTTTGGTGGTTATGAGATAGACCCTTTCAAACTAAACACAGATAGAAGGATTGTATCACATAGGATAATGTTTCTCAATTGAGGCAACTCTCCAATGGGTTAGACTTCAAATCCTAGAATACTCCAGCCAGCATGACATAGGAAACTTGAGAAATACAAAATTAGTTTTTAATGATTATAATGTCAGGAAGAAAAAACTTTTGGAAAAAAAAATTGCTGTTCAGTGTTATGAACAAGTCTACGCAAGGCAGGCATATTGCAACTGTCTCCTCGGACACAAGGAGACATGGATGCATTAACTTCTGTGGCATGGGGAATTTATTTCCTATTTCTGATATCTGAATATGGCTTACATCTAATTATATATCCCGTATATTATGCGTGTCTTAAGCCAGTGCCTATCTCGATGCATATATTAACTCATCACATATTTTATCCCGTGGATAACCTGATTCAGCTGCCCTTTGATTTCTCCTCAGTGCACAACAAACACGAGTCTCTCTCTCTTTTTTTTTTTTTACTATTTGACGGTTTGCACTTCAGATTTTGATGCCTGACCTATATATCCCAAACCAGCTGTTTCTAAAATAAGAAGCATCCATTAATTTTTAATTTGAATATTTTGTCAGAGCAAGAAAATACTGAATATGTATTTCTGTATTTTTTGTTCATGTTTTAACCATATTGTTATTTTTTTTCTTTTGAATTCCAAATCCCAGGCTAATTTGTTCACATGTGCACTATGCTATATCTTACACTATACAATCTCTCTCCCTTCCTCCCTCTCCCTCTCCCTCTCTCTCTCCTTCTCCCCCTCCCTCTCTCTCCCTCTCTCCCTCTCCTTCTCTCCCTCCTCTCTCTCCCTCTCTCCCTCTCCTTCTCTCCCTCTCTCCCTCTCTCCCTCTCCTTCTCCCCTCCCCTCTCTCTCTCTCCCTCTTCTCTCCCTCCCTCTCTGTCTCCCTCCTTCTCCCCTCCCTCTCCCTCTCTCCTCCCTCCTTCTCCCCCTCCCTCTCCCTCTCTCTCTCTCTCTCCTTCTCTCCCTCCTCTCTGTCTCCCTTTTTCTCTCTCTCTCCCTCTCCTTCTCCCCTCCCTCTCTCCCTCTCCTCTCTCTCCCTCTCCTTCTCTCCCTCCCTCTCTGTCTCCCTCTTTCTCTCCCTCTCCCTCTCACCCTCTCCCTCTCTCCCTCTTCCTCTCTCCCTCTCCTTCTCTCCCTCCCTCTTTCTCCCTCCCTTGCTCTCCCTCTCCTCCTCCCTCCCTCCTTTCTAGTGAATATAGAGCGTAGTGCTGTTTTACAAACAATTGTTTTGCAAACAATTCTCCATCACGCACCTGATTGTTGTACCCAACTGAATTAAAGGTTCAGTAGTATTACAGATAGCTAATTTATGTACAGCAAAATTGGAATACAGCTACAGTCCTACACTCAAATATCAATGCATTTTTTGGGGGGTGGGGGGAAACCACTTTATTTTCTATGCACAGTACGTAGATGATGCTTCTGTGGTGTTTGAGAGGATTGAAAACTGGAACAACTATTTCGTTGCAGTGTTTCCATGGAGTTGTTGGAAAGAATATTGCCCTGTGAGAAACCAATCCAGTTTGAAGGTGTCTTTTCAAGTCCAATTTAAGGGTGAAGGAAGACAGCACACACACACACACACACACACACACACACACACACACACCAGAGAAAGAAATATTTTGGGGATTATTAAAAAGGCAGATTATTATATTTCCCTCAAAGGAATAATGGAGAAAATCTTAGGCAGAAACTACCCCTCCCCCAAGTCTCTCTGTCCCAAGCAGAAACCAGCTCTGTAGAAATGCAGATTTGATCATCCTTTCAGAAAGATTGGAGCCAGGAAGCTTGGAGCTGATGGGATTAGAAAGACAAAGACCCCTAGAACCCGCAACCCCTCACCCAAAAAATCGAACACAGGACATAGCCATCAGCCACAGCCACAGGGAAGCAAGACTTGACTTTTAGGACATAATAGGATTAACCCATGACCATCAGAATGCAAGATGAAAAGATGTAAAAAGATGGAGTGCTCATCAGTGTCGGTGGAGAGCAGATGGCTTCCTTGGTATTTCAAATGACAAGGTGGACCCAGTGAATATGAATTCAGATGCAAAACAACTATGAAAATGAGACCTTCTTCAGAATGGATGGAAATGCCAAAGAACATGGTAATAAACTACATGCAAATTAAATTCATTTTTATAGAACCCAGCTGGATGACTTTGGGTGAGTTCATCTCTCTCTCTCTCTCTCTCAGCCTAGGAAGGAAGGAAGGAAGGAAGGAAGGAAGGAAGGAAGGAAGGAAGGAAGGAAGGAAGGAAGGAAGGAGGGAAGGAAGGAAGGAAGGAAGGAAGGAAATGAGAGAAAAAGGAAGGAAGGAAGGAAGGAAATGAGAGATGGAAGGAAGGAGGGAAGGAAAGAAAGAGAGAAGAAAGAAAAAAGGGAGGCAGGGAAGGAAGGAAGGAAGGAAGGAAGAAGGAAGGAAATGAGAGATGGAAGGAAAGGAGGGAAGGAAAGAAAGAGAGAAGAAAGAAAAAAGGGAGGCAGGGAGGAAGGAAAGAAGGAAGGAAGGAAGGAAGGAAGGAGGGAAGGAAGGAAGGAGGAGGAAATGAGAGAAAAAGGAAGGAAGGAAGGAAATGAGAGATGGAAGGAAGGAGGGAAGGAAAGAAAGAGAGAAGAAAGAAAAAGGGAGGCAGGGAGAAGCAGGAAGGAAGGAAGGAAGGAAGGAAGGAAGGAAGGAAGGAAGGAAATGAGAGATGGAAGGAAGGAGGGAAGGAAAGAAAGAGAGAAGAAAGAAAAAAGGGAGGCAGGGAGGAAGGAAAGAAGGAAGGAAGGAAGGAAGGAAGGAGGGAAGGAAGGAAGGAAGGAAGGAAATGAGAGAAAAAGGAAGGAAGGAAGGAAGGAAATGAGAGATGGAAGGAAGGAGGGAAGGAAAGAAAGAGAGAAGAAAGAAAAAAGGGAGGCAGGGAGGAAGGAAAGAAGGAAGGAAGGAAGGAAGGAAGGAGGGAAGGAAGGAAGGAAGGAAGGAAATGAGAGAAAAAGGAAGGAAGGAAGGAAGGAAATGAGAGATGGAAGGAAGGAGGGAAGGAAAGAAAGAGAGAAGAAAGGAAAAAGGGAGGCAGGGAGGAAGGAAGGAAGGAAGGAGGGAAGGAAGGAAGGAAGTCATAACAAGAGAGAGATGGAGGGAGGAAGTTATGCAACAAAGATACTTGCCAAATGATGAATATTAATGTCATTGAGACCTAATAGCTTCTGCTGGGCTTATTCACAAAAGGGAAGAGCACAAGGATTATCTTAAAGGAGCTCAGGATTCTCAAAGGTTTACAGGCAGTTCTCAACTTACAACATTTAGTGACCGTTCAAAGTTACAGCGGCACTGAAAATAAGGACTTAAAACAGTTTTTCACGCATACGACTATTGCAGCATCCCCAGGGTCACATGATCAAAAGTCAGAGGCTTGGCAACTGACTCATATTATGACGGTTGCAATGTCCTGGGGTCATGGGATCCCCCTTTTGTGAACTTCTGAGAAGCCTAGTCAACAGCTGTGTTACTAACTTAACAACTGCAGTGATTCATGTAACAACTGTGGCAGGAAAGGTCGTAAGGTCATAAGGTTCTCCTGCTTGAGCAGGGGGCTAGGCTAGAAGACCTCCAAGGTCCCTTCCAGCTCTATTCTATTCTATTCTATTCTATTCTATTCTATTCTATTCTATTCTATTCTATTCTATTCTATTCTATTCTATTCTATTCTACTCTACTCTACTCTACTCTACTCTACTCTACTCTACTCTACTCTACTCTACTCCATATTCTATTCTATTCTATTCTATTCTATTCTATTCTATTCTATTCTATTCTATTCTATTCTATTCTATTCTATTCTATTCTATTCTATTCTATTCTATTCTGTATCCTATCTTCTATTCTATTCTATTCTATTCTATTCTATTCTATTCTATTCTATTCTATTCTATTCTATTCTATTCTATTCTATTCTATTCTATTCTATTCTAGGAGTTGAAGTCCACAAGTCATAAATGGGCCAAGTTTGAAGACCAGGGCTTTAGAACTAGAAGGCCGAAATTTATCTCAATGATATATAATCAGTCACTGCTATAGCTAATATTCTATATTCTAATATTCGTTATGACAGTCTCTTGATTGGGCCAGTCTCCCTTTTATTGGAATGGATTGTGCAAGAGAATTTCTCAATGGATTATACCCAGAGCATTTTGCTCTACTTGAGTTCCCACTCAGCGTCATTAGCTTAATTGCCATTGATTTGCATATGACGAGGCACCCGCTCTCCTCTATGCCTTTCATATTCCAAGGCTACGAGAACATTTCAGATTCATCTAATATTCCCTTCAGAGGCAGAAATGCTTTTTCCCGGTTCTCAAAATTACCTTTTCACCTAATTGGATTGCTTGCCCAAAGAAAATGAGTTTTTTTTTGTCCTCCCCCCACCCCTGCCCCTGTTTTGGCAATCTGTCCCAATTTAGCAAGCTCCCAGAACTATCAGTCCAGTTAGCAGTTAGGAATAATGAAAAACTGTAGCCAAAGACGTCTGGAAAACGAAGGAAAATTTTCCTTAGCGTTATCGTTTTCTTCTTAGAACTGGGAATTGCTATGCCTGCTCACTTTGGATTTCCACAGTAGAACTAATTTGAGGGATATTTTTTTTTTTTAATTCATTTGTGTAAAGAATATAGAAAGTATTGCAAAATCGATGATGGACTAGAAGAGTGATTAGTGATGCGCTGATGATGTTACCTAGTTGGGTGATGAAACGTCTGCAAGAAAACAACCAAATTCAGAAAGCACCAAGGACTCGAGAGTTGAAGTCCTCCTCCTCCTCCTCCTCCTCCTCCTCCTCCTCCTTCGCCTCCATTTTGCAAACCTCACTCCCTTGTACCACTGATCATGTCACCTAGTTGCATAATGAAATGTATGCAAGAAAACAACCAAGCTCAGAGAGCACCAAGGACCCATACTCCTCCTCTTCCTCCTCCTCCTCCTCCTCCTCCTCCTCCTCCTCCATTTTGCAAACACCACTTCCTTGTAGCACTGATGATGTTACCTAGTTGGGTAATGAAAAGTCTGCAAGAAAACCACCAAGCTCAGAGAGCACCAAGGACCCCACAGTTCAGGCCTGGAGCTACAAGTATTCAGATTGTGTGCTTAACAAAACCTGTGCAGAGCTGACAGGGAAAGGCAGTGTTTATATTGATACAGCTAAGGCAGTGGTGGGATTCAAATATGTGAACAACCGGTTCTCTGAATCCCACCACTGAGCTAAGGATAACTTAAGGAGGCCTCTAATATGGGCTAAGGATCTAAACAGAGCATATTTCACGAGGATCCACCAGTAAAAGAGAGATTTCCAGGACATGCTTTAGCAGCAATTCAATGCCAGGGAGAAAACCTTGTGGAACAACTATGTCTTCTTTGGCTCCATTTTAGGGTACTTTCAGCTGCTTACTTGTGATTTCGTTCTCTTAGTCAAAAACGTATCTTCTTTTTGTATTCAGGCGTGACTTCCATCTGTCACTGAAGGAAGCATGTCAGGGGTCCCACCTGTTTATGTTTGCAGAGAGAGCTTTGAAATGGAGGAGTCTTTCTGATGAAGTTCTCCACTGGGAAGATCCTTTTACATGCGGATCTACCGGGGGTGCGGGGAAGGCTTCCAGGAAACAAGAAACTCCTTATGTTTTCATATCTTCTCTTCTTGGTTTCCTTGCTCTTTGGGACTCGCCATTTAAGCTTTGAATGCTGAAAGGACGTGTTGCGAAGGCAAGGAAACAGATGGTGCTTGGGGAAAAGGAGAGGAAGATTTGGAGGAGAGAGAGAAAGAGAGAGGGGGAGAGAGAGGGAGGGAGAGAGGGAGGGAGGGAGGGAGAGAGAGGGGGTGAAAGAGGGAGAGGGAGAAAGAGAGAGGGGTGGGAGAGGGAAAGAGGGGAGAGGGAGGAGAGAGGGGGGAGAGAAAGAGAGAGATGGAGAGAGCGGGGAGAGGGAGAGAGAGAAAGAGAATGGGAGGGAGGCAGGGAGGAGAGAGAGGGAGAGAAGAAAGAGAGAGGAGAGAGAGGGGGAGAGAGAGGGAGAGAGAGAGAGGAGGAGGGAGAGAGAGGGGGGAGAGGAGGGGGGAAGAGAGAAAGAGAGAGAGGCGGAAGAGAGAGAGAGAGAGAGAGACAGAGACAGAGAGAGAGAGAGAGAGAGAGACAGAGAGAGAGAGATTAACAGCAGGAGACTTCACAATACGCATCAGCCACTGAGACCACCATGAAACTAAACAGACCAGGAAATCTTTTGAGAACATTATACACCTTAATTATCTTTGGCATATTTTAAATTAAAGTCGGCATCGCTTGATTCATTTCCCGCAGAGAATAAGATTTAAGGTAGATTCTACGTTCTTGTATTCATCTGTGAACAAATTCTAAAGTTTTTATTATTAAAATGGAAGAAACATGTGAACTAAGAGTTTAAAATTTACCTTGAACTGAAATCTAAAAGATTTTTTTTTACGTAAAATGATGTACTGTTGGTATTTAACACCTGATAAATTGTGAAGTGGGCTGGGCTGGGCTGACAAAGTGACCCAGTCGCCTTTCATGCCTAAGGCGGGACTAGAACTCAGAGTCTCCTGGTGATTGGCCCAAAGTGACCCAGTCGCCTTTCATGCCTAAGGCGGGACTAGAACTCAGAGTCTCCTGGTGATTGGCCCAAAGTGACCCAGTCGCCTTTCATGCCTAAGGCGGGACTAGAACTCAGAGTCTCCTGGTGATTGGCCCAAAGTCACCCAGCCACCTTTCATGGCTAAGGCGGGACTAGAACTCAGAGTCTCCTGGTGATTGGTCCAAAGTCACCCAGACACCTTTCATGGCTAAGGCAGGACTAGAACTCATGGCCTCTTGGTGTCTTAACCACTAATAATAATTATGATGACGATGATGTTAGTAGTTGTATTAAATAACTTCTGATATTGGTGCATTTTATCTCTGGAAGTGGAATTTGCATATTTGCGACCAATAGGGGGAAAAAAATAGATTCCTGCATTGTTTCCCCTAACTCTTTTATGAAAATATCCAATCCGTTAAAACTCAATCTTTCTTTCCGTCCTTAGATTTATATCCTTAAAAAAAGCTTACGTAATACTGTTTTCTTCCTCTTGGTAGCTAAAGAGAAATTTGTCCCTTTTCAAAATTCTGTCCTCTATCCCGTGGTGAAAAGTGATGAAACCGAAAGGGGAAAAAAAAAGATATTACTCAGAAATCCACTCAGCTGAATGGGATTTATGCTAGGTAACTGAATATCGAATGTGACATTAACAGAGACACAATATAATTTTATCACCCTGCGTTCCCCTGGTGTATTTATTGAGAAGTAAAAACCCTGTTATGTTAATTGCGTTTACTTTCAGGGAAGACATCCATAAGATAGTAGCCTCAAATTATAAATAAGTCAGAGTCTAGGATCAGGACGTTATTTTTAATCTGCATCTCATGCTATGTGTGTAGGGAAGGATATATTTAAGGCAATGCGTCTTTCCTCAAAAGACCGCCTAGCCTATTTTTCACATTATGTAAATTCCTCCAGTGAAGAAAAACATACCTTATTTGAAATAAAAGATAGCATTTTAAGAAATGTGTATAGGGGAGTTTTTCTTCTTCTCTATTTGAAGAATTTAGATAAATGGGAAATCTAATAAGTTTTCATTCAAGGGTAGAAAGCCTTTGATCTCTAAATATATCAACCAGTCACAATGAAGTGCAAGCAAGAAGGCCTTAATAACTTAAATTAATTCCAAAGCAGCGAAGAGGCCCCCTCACTGTTGAAAAAGCTACAGTATTTGTGGAGAATAATTGCACTTTTCGTAGGCTGAAGCCCACGAAAACTTGTCATGAGGTTGACTTCAGGAAAAAAAAAAGTCAAGAAGCTTTCTTCAGTCTCCAGAATCCAATGTTTATAGGTTGGAACTGTGTGGAAATGAACTCTTCACCAGCATCAAACGTAAACTGTTAGGAAGAGGGAGTGCTAAATACATCACTTAGTTTTAGTAACTAAATATTTATAGTTCAGCTGTGGCCAGAAAGAGATAAGATAACCTTTATTGTCATTTTTTTTACTGTGGGCACAACGGCACACATCAAAAATGAAATTTAGTTGACCGCTCTCAAAGTGAAACATATACATGACACACACCTAAACATACTATGTACAACATATGTATGTATGTATATGTTGCAAAATGGGTGAAATTTGCTTAACAAATGTTTCATTTAGCAACAAAAAATTTTGGCCTCAGTTGTAGCTGTAAGACAAAGATTACCTGATATGGTTTGAATGTCTGGGAGCAATATTCAATATTTAACCCAAAGGTGCTTTTTTTTCAGGAGGCCAGTGGACTTTCTTGTTTTTTCTTTGAAGACATTTTGCTTCTCATCCAAGAAGCTTCTTCAGCTCTGACTGGATGGCGGGGAGTGGAAGGATTTATACTCCTTGCAGACAGCTGGTCGTTTGCCTTCTTTTAGAGAGTCGTTGAGGCCACTTGGAGGTTTGTCTGTGTCCTCAGGGTCACATCCAAATGGACTCAACCATTTGTCTGAAATGGTATAGGGTTTGCTGCCTGAGCAGGGAGTTGGACTAGAAGACTTCCAAGGTCCCTTCCAACTATTGTACTCTACTCTACTCTACTCTACTCTACTCTACTCTACTCTACTCTACTCTACTCTACTCTACTCTACTCTACTCTACTCTACTCTACTCTATTCTATTCTATTCTATTCTATTCTATTCTATTCTATTCTATTCTATTCTATTCTATTCTCCAATATCTATTCTATTCTATTCTATTCTATTCTATTCTATTCTATTCTATTCTATTCTATTCTATTCTATTCTATTCTATTCTATTCTATTCTATTCTATTCTATTCTATTCTATTCTATTCAACAGTGGACTTCTTCAGAGCTTCAGTAAATCCAGTTGACAAACTTCAACAATTTTATGACCCTAAATTGGTCAAATTGATTAAGAACTTCCATTAAAATGATTCTTTTTTAACAAAGAAA
>JALGBA010004109.1:0-27500 GCA_023970755.1 Azemiops feae | reverse complement strand
TCCCTACCCTACCCTACCCTACCCTACCCTACCCTACCCTACCCTACCCTACCCTACTCTACTCTACTCTACTCTACTCTACTCTACTCTACTCTATTCTATTCTATTCTATTCTATTCTATTCTATTCTATTCTATTCTATTCTATTCTATTCTATTCTATTCTATTCTAAACATATTTATTCTTCTATTTCTTCCTACATCCTGTTCGAACATCTGTTTTCCTCCACACTCCTTTGGTTCACCAAAATCAGTGCCCCAGTGATAGGAATGAGGATATACTCTTGAAGCGACACTTTAATTTATGTATTACATTTTTTAAAAATTCACGAACGCCAACTAGCAGTCAGAAGACCTGACGAAAAGTCCTTAATTTCACAACACATGGACAGACTTCACCATAATGTCAGCTGGGAAACGGTGAGCATCCTAGACCAAGCTAAGTTGAAAATCCCAAGAAAATCCCAAAGGGCTTTCAAGAAAAAGCCAAGTTAGACAAAATCTTTCCTTTAATCAAAGTGGTCAGTTTTGCCATCCCCACCAACTCCATTAATTTCAACCTCTAAAAAATGGATGCCCTATTTTTTTTCTAAAGGAAACAGTTAAATATTTTATCTCAACACCAATTTAACTTCAGGTCCAATAACGTTAGATTAGCACTTCACCAATTCCCAAACGCCAAACTTAAAGCTCTCTTGCTATTGTAGGTAATAAAGAAAATATTACTGTGGGCGGTTCTCCAAGATTCAAGTCAGATAGAATTACCTTCATTCTTTTCTTCTTTGGCATAATCCTATCTAGGTTACAGAGAAATAGGAACAGAGTCGAATTACTAAGGGGAGTACATAATGCATTTTTACTGACTGCCCAGTCAGCCAAAATCAATATCTGGAATAAGAAATTTCCCTTGTCGAACAGGTATAAATTCCAACCTCTTTTACTTTTCTGCAAGACATGGAGTTTGAACCATAAAGATTATTTTCAAACTTGCGGATTATTTTAAAAATTCCCCATGCAGTGAAATCGGGAGATTTCCCTAGATCAAATCCTTTTCCCCTTGAAAGATGGAAGTTCAATCATTTACAAGTTATCACTTCAATTCTCCTCCCTCCCTAGTTTTTTTTCATTTCTGTGGTGGCTTATTTTATTCAGTGATGACTATCGGGATCTTTCACTTGTTTAAAACAGCTGTTACCTAGGGATTGAAAGAATGATGCCAGCAACATAGAGAAAACAAAATTGCAAAAATCAGATTATAAGTGATTAAAATATTGAACGTACAGGAAATAGTGATCTCACAGGCCTGGGTCAAGTGAAAAGGCAACTAATGTAACATATGAAAAAGAAAAGAAGAAAAGGAAGAGGGGGTCAAGCTATTCTCCAAAGCACCTGAAGGCAGGACAAGAAGCAATGGATGGAAGCTAATCAAGAAAAGAAGCAACCTCGAACTCAGGAGAAATTTCTGGACAGTTAGAACAATTGATCAGTTGCCTCCAAACAATTGCCTCCAAAAGTTGCGGGTGCTCCAGCACTGGAAGTTTTCAAGAAGAGACTGGACAACCATTTGTCTGAAAAGGCATAGGGTTTCCTCCCTGAGCAGGGGTTGGACTAGAAGACCTCCAAGGTCCCTTCGAACTTTGAAACCAGTGGGAGGGAGGGAGGTTGGAAGGAAGAAAGGAAGGAAAGAAGAAGCAAGGAGAGAGAGAGAGAGAGAGGAGAGAAGGGAAGGGAGGGAGGGAAGAAGAAAGAAAGAAAGAAAGAAAGAAAGGAGGAAGGAGAGAGAAAAGAGAAAGGGAAGGAAGGAAGGAAGGAAGGAAGGAAAGAAAGAAAGAAAGAAAGAAAGAAAGAAAGAAAGAAAGAAAGAAAGAAAGAAAGAAAGGAAGGAAGGAAGAAAGAAAGAAAGAAAGAAAGAAATTGGGGCTTGTTCAAACCATATTTTGATCTTCCAAATGCCCAGTGCCCCAAAGTTTTTCCAGTTTCAGAGAAGGCCATATAAAAGTTATTTTCCCACTCTTTTCCCATGGAATTCTAAGGACTCTTCAGTTGAGAGAGAGAGAGAGAGAGAGAGAGAGAGAGAGAGGGAGAGAGAGAGGGAGAGAGAAGGTCAAGGGAGGCTGTCTTTTCCTGGATCAGCAATCAGCAATGGTCTTTTTCGCCTAAGGAACGTGGTGTCTCAAAACCGATTGCCAGGAAAGATTAAGTACTAGCAGGTAACACAATTGCTAGTTCAAACAATTTTGATATTTTTTATATACCTTGCGCTCTTTCTGTTTCTATCTGAATCGGGGCGCTTTTCATGCAGCTGCTATTTCCAAGGAGTGTGTTCCCTTTATATCTGCTGTGCATTGTTTTGACACAGAATTGGCCTAGCGATTATGGAAGGAAGGCCCCAAGGGATCTCCTTTACAAAATAGTTATCTAACCATTTCCAGGAATTAAATACAGACCTCTTTGCCTTGCTTCCCCCCCCCTCCTTTTTTTTTTTTTTTAAAAAAAAATCTTTTATTTTTCTCTGCCTTTTGAAGTGAAACTGCAGCAAAAGCTTTTTTCCAGCAATTCCCTTTGCAAAGGAAGGAACAGTTTAAGGAAGAAGATTTGTCAATATGTTTCTTTTTTTAAAAAAAAAGTGCATCGTGAACCTGTTGTCTGAATGCACTAAATTGGTGATTTTGGAAAACATTGCATATATAGTTTGTTGCGCACATTGCAGCAAAAGTCGGAAAATATTCGGAGAATTTTCTATTGTCATTTAATTTAATTCGAAACCGATTAAAGCATTTGAGAAGTCAACATCAGAGTAATATAATAATAGACTTGGAAGGGAGATCTTCTAGTCTAAACCCCTGTTCAAGCAGGAGACCTTATACCGTTTCGGATAAATGTCTGTCAGTCTCTTATTAAAAAACCTCCAGTGATGGAGCACTGGTTAATTGTTCTCACTGTCAGGAAGTTTCTCCTTAGTTCTAGGTTGCTTCTCTCCTTGATGAGTTTCCATCCGTTGCTTCTTGTTCTGTCTTCAGGCGCTTTGGAGAATAGTTTGACTCCCTCTTCTTTGTGGCAGCCCCTGAGATATTGGAAGACTGCTATCATGTCCCCCTCGTCCTTCTTTTCATTAATCTAGCCACACCCTCAGACTGCACACCAATCTTTATACCACAATCTTTATAAACTGCTCAGAGAGAGCAGAAAAGCACCGTGAAGCGGTATATAAGTCCTACTGCTGTTTGTACATTGCTTGATTGCCTGTTAATCACAATATTTCTTCAGCTCAACACATAAGTTCTTTTCAAGTTCACTGTGGTGTTCTCACACAATCTTACATTAAGAGTGATTAAAACCTCCTTTACAGGGCAAGCTAAATCCCACATTCAGCTATTCCCTGAAGGAAATCTCTTTATTTCAGATAGTGCACATTAATTTTTTTGCCTTCCCCAATTTCTACCAAGGATACAAAAAACACTTGAGACTACAAGAAGTATAGGTTCTCCTGCTTGAGGAGGGGGCTGGACTAGAAGACCTCCAAGGTCCCTTCCAGCTTCATTCTATTCTATTCTATTCTATTCTATTCTATTCTATTCTATTCTATTCTATTCTATTCTATTCTATTCTCATTCCATTCCACATTCCATTCCATTCCATTCTATTCTATTCTATTCTATTCTATTCTATTCTATTCTATTCTATTCTATTCTATTCTATTCTATTCTATTCTATTCTATTCTTACTCCATTCCACATTCTCTTCTCTTCTCTTCTCTTCTCTTCTCTTCTCTTCTCTTCTCTTCTCTTCTCTTCTCTTCTATTCTATTCTATTCTATTCTTATTCCATTCCACATTCTATTCTATTCTATTCTATTCTATTCTATTCTATTCTATTCTATTCTATTCTATTCTATTCTATTCTATTCTATTCTATTCTATTCTATTCTATTCTTATTCCATTCTCTTCTCTTCTCTTCTCTTCTCTTCTCTTCTCTTCTCTTCTCTTCTCTTCTCTTCTCTTCTATTCTATTCTATTCTATTCTTATTCCATTCCACATTCTATTCTATTCTATTCTATTCTATTCTATTCTATTCTATTCTATTCTATTCTATTCTATTCTATTCTATTCTATTCTATTCTATTCTATTCTATTCTTATTCCATTCCACATTCTCTTCTCTTCTCTTCTCTTCTCTTCTCTTCTCTTCTCTTCTCTTCTCTTCTCTTCTCCTCTCCTCTCCTCTCCTCTCCTCTCCTCTCCTCTCCTCTTCTCTTCTCTTCTCTTCTCTTCTCTTCTCTTCTCATTCCATTCCACATTCCATTCCATTCTATTCTATTCTATTCTATTCTATTCTATTCTATTCTATTCTATTCTATTCTATTCTATTCTATTCTATTCTATTCTATTCTATTCTATTCTATTCTAAATAAACCATTGATTGATGGATTGACTGATTGTTTATGCACTATTAAGTTGGTGTTAGCTCTTATCACATAGATGGATTTTCTCCCTGTCCGTAACGGCCTAACCTGTTGTGGTTTTTTTTGTAGGTCTTCTAGTGGTAAATAGACCTTTAGCTAATTCCCAGTTTGATTGTGTTGAAACTAATTGAGAACTTTATCTATTAATCACGGCATTGTTGAATTCTGGCTTTTCCTGATTAAACTACTTAGCAAATATCTAAGAATTCAAGACAGCTAACCGAAAAGATTCAGAGCTACTTGATTTTTGCAGAAGAGACCACTCAGATCTGGCATCTTCTTAAATAAGAAAAGCGCCTGGTAGGGTTGTTATTATTTGAAAAGTGTAATGTACAAGGTCCTTTCTGTCCTCGTAAATCAGGTTTTCGAGCCCAGAGGGAACAGGATACAGGTTGTCCTTGATTCATAACCACCAACTTGAGCCCAAAATATCTGTTACTAAATGAGACAGTTGTTAGGAGAATTTTATGGCCTTTTTTTCTCGTTACGTGAACCACTGCAGTTGTTAACTTTGTAACACGGTTGTTAACTGAATCTGTCTTCCCCATTGACTTTGCTTGTCAGAAGGCCGCAAAAGGGGATCACGTGACCCCGGGACACACTGCAACCGTCATAAATATGAACCAGTTCCCAAGCATTTTGTATTTTGATCACGTGACCGTGGGGATTCCGCAACAAGTTGTAAGTGTGAAAAATAGTCATGTCACTTTTTCCAGTGCCATTGTAACATCATCATCATCATCATCATCATAATAATAATAATAATAATAATAATAATAATAATAATAATAATAATAATAATAATAATAATAATAATAATAATAATAATAATAATAATAATAATAATAATAATAATAATAATAATAAAGTTGGAAGCGACCTTGGAGGTCTTCTAGTCCAACCCCTGCTCAGGGAGGAAACCCTATACCATTTCGGACAAATGGCTGTCCAGTCTCTTCTTAAAAACTTCCAGTGTTGGAGCATTCCCCGCTTCTGGAGGCAGGTTGTTCCACTGGTTAATTGTTCTAACTGTCAGGAAGTTTCTCCTTAGTTCTAGGTTGCTTCTCTCCTTGATGAGTTTCCATCCGTTGCTTCTTGTCCTGCCTTCAGGCACTTTGGAGAATAGCTTGACTCCCTCTTCTTTGGGGCAGCCCCTGAGATATCGGAACACTGCTACCATGTCCCCCCTTGTCCTTCTCTTCATTAAACTAGACATACCCAATTCCAGCAACCGTTCCTTATATGTTTTAGCCTCCAGTCCCCTAATCATCTTTGTTGTTCTTCTCTGCAGTCTTTCTAGAATCTCAATATCTTTTTTACAAACTGCAAATGGTCCCTAAGTGAACTGTTGTAAATCAAGGACCACTTGTAACAGGATAACGTCAATGTATTCTTTCAAGCAAACGCTTCAAACTACAGGAGTAATTCCTAAAAAAAAAACAATAAAACCCACTCCTCTATAATAAAGGGTTTTTTCCTCAAAGGAAGGGGATTTTTGTACATTTAAGTAACATGCTTTTGATCCTAGGAGAATCTTAGTAAGAAAACAATATCATTACAGAAAGGGGATGTTGATTTCAATCTGAAAGGTGGATCTATAGTCTATTTCCAACTCAAGGAAATGTTTTATGCAACAGATGGGATGTATTTCTGAAAGGCAAAGCAACAGTCATCTGCCAAATTCTTACTAATCAGCCATAAATTTCAATGTTCCTCAGTAACTGAGGAGATAAATGTAGATTGCCCTACCAAAATAAACCTGTTTACAAAATAGCTATCCAGCCCTTTTAGAACCATGATTATTAATTTTGGCATTGCATGATACCGTTAACGCTATTATATCTGCGGAGATGTAGTCCTTGACTTAAATTTAGTCAGTTCGGACTGGAATATCCATCGTAAATCATTGTGGTTGTCACGTTGCGTCATCATGTGACCACATCCCATTTTATGACCATTTTTTTTTACCATGGTTGAAAGTCAAGTCATCTCAGTCATAGGTTGAGTCATGCAAGGTTGTATGTATGTCACATGACTGTAAGTGAAAATCCAGCTTAACCAATGGTGTGGGTTTTTTTCCCCCCAGGCCTAGAACGGGCTTCCGGAAGTGACATCTACGCACTTCCGGGGGGCTGTTCTAGGCCTGGGAGGCCTCCTCCAGGCCTCCGAGGCCTAGGATGGACTTCCGGAAGCAGTGTGCATTCAGCCGGTTCTCCAAACTCAACAAAATTTAGCTACCGGTTCTAGTGAACCGGTGCAAACCGGCTGAATCTCACCACTGATTGGAGATAAGTGGAAGCTTAAAAAACTTTAGTTACTTTTTGTATTTTAGCTTCTGAATCCACTTAAATTAAGGAATATGAACAATGTATCTAAATGACAGTCATTTGATTATGTCTGGCTTGAGAATTTTTTTAGGAAAGGAAAGGAAGAAAATATTTTGATTGCATAAAGATTTCAGTTAATGATCTTCAAATCGGGGAAACGTACAGTAAATAAGCAATTTATTTTTCGTAATCCATCTACTTCCATGACTTGGAAGGATTCATTATGCTTTTTTATTTGTCTTTTTAAGAGCTTCGTATGCTAAAACTTTAAAAAGGAAAACCTAATGAAAATCTTTTTATTCCACCTGCCTAAAACATATGGTCAACATTTAGTTTAACTACTGCCTTTCCAAAAAAGACCATTTTTTTTTCTTTTTTGAAAAAGAACCCATTTTCACGCAAGCTTTTGAAAACGCACTGCTGGCTGTAGTAAGTGTTGAGGTTGTGTTAAATTCTTGTCAAGACTGAACTTGTCTGAAAATAAATCTCAGTGACTCATTGGATAGCCTGCCAAGTCTCTAATAGCCCAATGGATGTGGCTGTTAGTTTGATAGTGAATCTGCTTTGCGCTTGAGTGTTTTTGACTGTAAGTAACATCAAAGCCATGTTAGAAAATCTGTGGGTTGATCTTCAAATGAAAGAGTAAAAAAAAATAATACAGAAGAGAAAACCCTCCCTCGTTTTCCTTCCTTCCTTCCTTCCTTCCTTCCTTCCTTCCTTCCTTCCTTCCTTCCTTCCTTCCTTCCTTCTTTCTTTCTTTCTTTCTTTCTTTCTTTCTTTCTTTCCTTCCTTCCTTCCTTCCTTCTTTCTTTCTTTCTTTCTTTCTTTCTTTCTTTCTTTCTTTCTTTCTTTCTTTCTTTCTTTCCTTCTTTCCTTCCTTCCTTCCTTCCTTCCTTCCTCCCTCCCTTCCTCCCTCCCTCCCTCCCTCCCTCGTTATGCCGTCCTTCCTCCCTACTTCCCTCTCTCCCTCATTATTCCCTCCTTCCCTCCTTCCTTTATTCCTTCCTTCTTTCCTTCCTTCCTTCCCTCCCTCCCTTCTTGCCTCCCTCCTCTCTCCCTTGTTATGCCTCCCTCCCTCCCTCCTTCTCTCTCTCCCTCATTATTCCCTCCTTCCCTCCTTCCTTTATTCCTTCCTTCCTTCCTACCCTCCCTCCCTCCCTTCCCTTATTCCCTTCCTTCCTTCCTCCCTTCCCTCCCTCCCTCCCTCTCTCCCTTGTTATGCCTCCCTCCCTCCCTTGTTATTCCCCCCTTCCCTCCTTCCTTCCCTTCCCCGCTCCCTCCCTCCCTTTTTCCAGAATTCCGCTATTCCTCCAGAATGTGCCACTTGGAAAAAGCTACAGAATCCATTATTCCCAAGAAACTATGGCTCCATTTTATTACTTCTCTTTGTAGCACATTTTATCTCTGCCTCTTTCCTTGGCTGAAGTGTCTTCTCTACCATTTCACACGTTAAAGGATAGTTTCGTTGCCATTCATATCCATTAAACTCTTTGCTTCCCGCTTGCCAGATTATGCAAAACCATAGTAACCGGCCAATTAATAATCATCAAGGTAGCCTAACTAGTATTACCGTCATCCTGTAGTAATAGAGCAGAACTGCCTATGAGAATTCTGGCTTTGAACATTTAAATGAAACATTTAAGTGTTGAATCAAAGACCCAACGGTGGTTATTAGCAGTGAAGATCTCCATAAATCATTAAAATACCGGCAGATTAAAAAGATGGTGTTTGGTGTTTTGAAGGGAGAATATACATAATTTAATATGTCCTGGAAAAAAAAACAACCACCCTACAACTCGAGAAATTGGTTTTTCAGCCTTTCAACAGTGAATGCTTATATTCATGGGGATATCCTGCATTTATTGAATATTTTAATTTAAATATTTAAATTGTTTTCTAAAGAAGTGGTAACGCAGTAATTGTATTTTAGTAGTAATTTAGACTTTCATGAATATGTTGTTGACTTAAAATGGGCAGTTTCCCCCTCTTTTGATTTATAATTTCTTTGCATCTTTACACATATTTATCTTTAATGGGAAGACACAGAGAACTTGTTTCAACCAGAATACAATTTTTTTTTAATATAATTAAAATAGATGATATCCTTTAGAACTAATAAGACCAACCGTTCTTCTAAATAGAACCTTTTGGTAATGATTCTCCCTATGAAACTTTCATCGTGTTAACATCCTCACTCAAGCAGTTACTCACGATTTGCAATAAGTCCTCAATTTATGACTGCTATGGAGCCTGCTCATTATACGGTCAAACGTTGTATAGGCCATAAAGTGGGCCAGCCGTGTGATTGACCTGATTTTATTATCTTTTTCATCAGAGTCATTAAGTAAACACCATGGTTATTCAGTGAATCCATTGTATAATAACAACAACAACAACAACAACAACAACAACAACAACAACAACAACAACAACAACAACAACAACAATAATAATAATAATAATAATAATAATAATAATAATAATAATAATAATAATAATAATAATAATAATAATAATAATAATAATAATAATAATAATAATAATAATAATAATAATAATAATAGCAGCAGTGTTCCAATATCTCAGGGGCTGCCCCAAAGAAGAGGGAGTCAAGCTATTTTCCAAAGCACCTGAAGGCAGAACAAGAAGCAACGGATGGAAACTAATCAAGGAGAGAAGCAACCTGGAACTAAGGAAAAACTTCCTGACAGTTAGAACAATTAACCAGTGGAACAACCTGCCTCCAGAAGCTGTGAATGCTCCAACACTGGAAGTTTTTAAGAAGAGATTGGACAACTATTTGTCTGAAATGGCATAGGGTTTGCTGCCTGAGCAGGGGGGTAGACTAGAAGACCTCCAAGGTCCCTTCCAACTCTGTTATTCTATTCTATTCCATTCCATTCCATTCCATTCCATTCCATTCTATTCCATTCCATTCCATTCCATTCCATTCCATTCTATTCTATTCTATTCTACATTCCAATATCTATTCTATTCTATTCTATTCTATTCTATTCTATTCTATTCTATTCTATTCTATTCTATTCTATTCTATTCTATTCTATTCTATTCTATTCTATTCTATTCTATTCCATTCCATTCCATTCCATTCTATTCTATTCTATTCTACATTCCAATATCTATTCTATTCTATTCTATTCTATTCTATTCTATTCCATTCCATTCCATTCCATTCTATTCTATTCTATTCTATTCTATTCTATTCTATTCTATTCTATTCTATTCTATTCTATTCTATTCTATTCTATTCTATTCTATTCTATTCTATTCCATTCCATTCCATTCTATTCTCTTCTATTCTACATGGAGCTTGTATCTACATCTAGATCTACATCTTTGAATAATGGGCCCGATCAAATAAAACAAAATTCAATGTACGGAAAAGCAGGGTCTTACACTTAGGGAGGAAAAACCAAATGTATGGGTACAGATTAAGTGAAACATGGCTCAATAGCACTAACTTCGAGAGGGATCTTTTAATTCTAGTAGACAATCATTTAAATTTGAGCCAGCAGTGTGCTGCAGCCACCACAAAAACCCAATGCAAGTTTCCCCTAGTCTATACTTATACAGTTGGTTTTTTTTTGCCTAGATATCTATCTATCTAAGCTTCACTGCCGCTTTGTCCTCTGGAATTCAGCCCCTCCCTTCTGGGAATCCAGACTACATTCCACCACAGTTCACAAAACGTGTTGGTGGTACGAATAGCGTTGCAAAATTAGCACTGATAAAAATGGGCAAAGTCCCTCAAATATTATACATCCCTAACAGTGCAGTGTTCTCCCCACATCTGAAAATGGAGTAAATTATTGCTGGATCTATATTAATTTCTTCTGAGAAAATAAGTCAGCCAAATAGTCCAATACAGGTGTAATAACAGTACATTTCTCTAGCTTAAAATAGAGGGTATAGTAACAAATGCATGGGAGGATTGCCCCATTTTTTTTTAATGTGGAGATCATGATCTTTTCAGAGTAAATAAGCAACTCATCCAAATAAACAACCCCCCCAAAAGGCATCAAAATATCAAGAAAACATTCATAAATCACATGAAGACTGAGGGGATTAATCTGAATGGCATTACCATGTATTAAAACTTCCTATAATAAATATCAAACTTCTCATCATAAATATCAAAGGCAGTCAAATATTCATGGCCCTCTTTCATGCAAAATAAGATTGTAAACTCCTCCGAGATTCAATTTGGTAAGAATGCCTACTTTTTTGCAGGCATCTCGAGGGGGAAGACATGAAGGCAGAGGAAAATGATCCATAATGATTACGGAGTTCAAGAGCCAGGGAGCTATTCTTAAAAAAAAAGGAAACTAGACATACCCAATTCCTGCCACTGTTCTTCATATGTTTTAGCCTCCAGCCCCCTAATCATCTTTGTTGCTCTTCTCTGCACTCTTTCTAGAGCAGGGGTGTCAAACTCAATTTCATTGAGGGCTGCATCAGCATTGCGGTTGTCCTCGGGGGGGGGCGGCAGATGGGTGTGGCCAGGGTGGGTGCGGCCTACTGGGTGGGCGTGGATGGAGTGGATGTGGCCTACTGGGTGGGCATGGCCAGCTCTACATCGTTCGTGTCAAGGGGGCCTGTGGGGGCCTGGGCAGGAGTGGGACAGATCTGAGGGTCTCTGGCAGAAGGGGGTGGGACCAGGGCAAGTGCCAAGGCATGGTCCACTGGAGGAGCCTCCCCAGCATGCACCCAGGGGGCGGGGCCAATGTGGCAGGGGCTGGTTCCTTGCTGTTTCCAGACGGCCTTGTGGAGCTAAGACTGAATGCGTTTCAGCATAGATGGCCACCACAAAATTGTACATTGGCTCCCGGCCAGCCTGGGCCAGGGCCAAGGCAGCGGGGGCTGTTCCCTCACTGTTTCCAGGATGGCTTCGCGGGCCACATGAAACCACTTCGCGGGCCGCATCCGGCCCCCAGGCCTTGTGTTTGACATGTCTGTTCTAGAGTCTCAACATCTTTTTTTACATCGTGGCGACCAAAATTGTATGCAATAGTCCAAGTGTGGTCTTACCAATGCATTGGATCTTGCAAAATTAAATTTTATTTAATTTGCAGCTATTTTTAGTGTTCCAATGTCATACCAAGTCATCATGCTAGTCATTGATGATGTTACTTAATTTGGGTAATAAAATGTCTGCAAGAAAAGAACCACGCTAAAAGAAGACCAAAGACTCATCAATGTGAGATTCACAATCTGGTCTCTTTTTTAAAAGCAGATTCCCCCCCCCCGTAACTTCTCTTCTTTCAAAGTGGCTTCAATTCTTAAGAAAATCAAGGTGGCATTCCCTTGACAGCAAAACATATTTAAATTTAGCAGTCTTTCCTCTGATTTAATTTGACATAATACAGTTAATCTTTGACGGTTTTGATTACTGCTGGTAGCTTAATGATTAAATTTCCTTGGCTGCTTCTATCAACAAGGTAACATAGCATTTTGTGTATTTATATCTTATTTATAAGGTGCAGTCTTTGTTATGCATAATTAATCTGAGGAAGACCTAAAAGGTAATAACAGCATTTGTAGTTTGACTGCAGAGCGGTTCCTACTAATAACCACTTCACAGACCAGAAATCAACTTAGACTTTCGAATATTCAGGGAAACTATTACACTGGCTTCCGACAGTGAATTATTAAGAATAATTTGGAATATCAGCTAATAAATAGTGGAAATCCAGCCATTATTGGTGACAATGATTTTAAGAGGAAGAGAAGCAGACGGTGCCTCTTTTATGAAAATTGGTGCTCTGAACCATTTAGACAGAAATCAGTTTAGGCAGGTTAGTAAACCAGCTAGGCAGTTTTGATTGCGTGGAGTCAAGAACAGTGTATAAAAATACAACAGAGAGTAAGAGCAATCATATGTTCCTTATTTATAAAATGATTTCCCTAGCTGCCTTCTGACTGAATGACTTTCAAGACACTCAGTTGGGGGTCAACATGTGTACACCCAAAGATATACGAAAACATACCACTAACCAAAATCCAGATTAATAACATTTCACCAAGCTAGGCTACCAGCTAGCTGGCTACTAACTGGGATTAAAAAAAAAATAGAGAACTAGTAAACTGTTCGAAGAAGATCCGACTGGTTGATGAAAGTCACAGTTTCCCTCCCTATCATGAAACGCTTTTGAAAATAAGCATAGGGACTTTCTGAAAAATCCAAGCCCCCCCCCCCCCATTTGCTAATTAACTAAGAGATAAAAATTTATATTTTAATTATAGACAAATGCAATATGTAACATCCTCGCAATACAAGAAAAAGTACCAACAGAGTACAGAGACCTGAATTGAAATTAACATATATAAAATATATGTTATGTATATGTGTGTGTTTCTCCATCTCCATCTCCATCTCCATCTCCATCTCCATCTCCATCTCCATCTCCATCTCTATACATCTATCTATCTATCTATCTATCTATCTATCTATCTATCTATCTATCTATCTATCTATCTATCTATCTATCATCTCTATCCATCTTTTATCTAATCCATCCATCCATCCATCCATCCATCCATCCATCCATCCATCCATCCATCCATCCATCCATCCATCATCTTTGTTGCTGTTCTCTGCACTCTTTCTAGAGTTTCAACATCTTTTTTATATCATGGAAACTAAAATTGTATGCAATATCCAAGAGTGGTCTTACCAATGCATTGGATCTTGCAAATTAAATGTTATTTAATTTGCAGTTATTTTTAGTGTTCCAATGTCATACCAACTCAGATCTATATCTATCTACATCTATAATCTCTCTCTCTCTCTCTCTCTCTTCTCTATCTCTCCATCCATCATTTCTCTCTCTCTCTGTATCTCTCCATCCATCATCTATCTCTCCATCATCTATCTCTCCATCATCTATCTATCTATCTATCTATCTATCTATCTATCTATCTATCTATCTATCTATCTATCTATCTATCTATCTATCTATCTATCTATCTATCTATCTATCTATCTATCTATCTATCTATCTATCTATCTATCTATCTATCTATCTATCTATCTATTCTCTATTCTCTATTCTCTATCTCTCCATCCATCATCTCTCTCTCTCTCTCTCTCTCCATCCATCATCTATCTCTCCATCCATCATCTATCTCTCCATCCATCATCTATCTATCTATCTATCTATATCTATCTCTCCATCCATCATCTATCTATCTATCTATCTATCTATCTATCTATCTATCTATCTATCTATCTATCTATCTATCTATCTATCTATCTATCTATCTATCTATCTATCTATCTATCTATCTATCTATCTATCTATCTATCTAATCTATTTCAACATTCCACATCTTAACTTGAGTATTAGATATGTTCATCCCCCTGAGTTATTTATCAAAATAATAAAGGCGGGTTATAAATAAATCAGGCAAAAGAACAATAACATGCTGTCAGTGAATCAGATTCGTAATTTTAGATACATCCAAACACAGTAGAATAGAACACGGCAAAGATTTGATAAACTTTTTAAAAAGTCCTTTTTCCAAGGAACATTGAGTATTAAAGGAAGGAACCAAACACATTTGGAGATGACGAACTGTATTTTGAAACGTGAACCAGGGTAGAGAAAATATAATTTTGTAGCCTCTAAATGAAACCTCCCATGGTCAAAGAACTGAAGCTTACAGATCTTCTTTATATGAATGGGGTTCTTTTTGCACTGATGATGTTACCTAGTTGGGTCATGAAACGTCTGCAAGAAAACCACCAAGCTCAGAAAGCTCAGACCCCCCCTCAGTTGAAATATTTTCATTGTTACCTCTCTACAATTTATTTTGAACCTACATTATGTTTTTTTGAACCACTTCAGAGAAATATTTTCTTTAGTTTTTTTTTTTAAAGTAAACAGTTATTTTTAAAAGGGAAATATACATAATGTTTTATTTATAAATATATTGAAAATAATGCTTGGTGGTTGTTGTTTTTTTTGTTTTTGCCCCAAAAGAAAATAAAACAGTCATATATTCTTTATGATATTTCTCCATGTTCTGGTTATCTAAGCCAGGGCTTTTCAACCGGTGGTACGCGTACCACCAGTGGTACGCGAGCACATGGCTGGTGGTACGCGTAGGACGGGTTGAAAAAACGTAAAAAAAAAATGTAAAAAAAATATTTAAAAAAATATTTTTGAAATTTTTTTTTTTTTAAAAAAAGTGTAAAAGTGGATGAGGTGAAGCGGCAGCAGCGCCGCAGAGGCTTGTGGCAAAGTCAGCTGGAACTGCACGTTGCCTGGGTCCTACTGAGAGCCCAGGATCAAAGTGCGCAGCTCCAGCTGATTGGCGGCGGCCTTGGGGGTGGCAGGCAGCCTCACGCAGTCTTCAGGGGAGATTCCGCCGGAGCTGCGTGACGCATTGCCTGCCCCCCCGCCCCCATCCCCACCCAGATGCCCTCACCTCCCCCAAGCGCTTTTTTTACTCACCTGCTTTCAGCAGCATTCCCTTTCTCCTGTCCTTCTCGGCCTTCGCCATGTGTTTGTGAGACAAAAAAAAAAATCCATGAGACTTTCTAACTTCTCGCGAGAAGTTAGAAAGTCTCATGGAACTTTTTTTTTCTTTTTTACCCCAAACACGTGGCGAAGGCAGAGAAGCAAACAAAGGCAGAGAAGCAAAAGGAGAAAGGGAGTGCAGCTGAAAGCAAGTGAGTAAAAAAATGCTTGGGGGCTGTGGGGGCTCAGGGAAAGCGCCAGGATCAGCCCCGCTTTCCGGCTGATCAGCGCTTCTCTGGGGCTGTGGGGGGGGGGCTCAGGGAAAGCGCCAGGATCAGCCCCGCTTTCCGGCTGATCAGCGCTTCTCCGGGGCTGTGGGGGGGCTCAGGGGAAGCGCCACCAGGATCAGGCTTCTCCGGGGCTGTTGTGGGGGCTGAGGGAAGCGCCATGATCAGCCCCGCTTTCCGGCTGGATCAGCGCTTATCCGGGGCTGTGGGGGGTGGGCTCAGGGGAAGCACCAGGATCAGCCCCGCTTTCTGGCTGATCAGAGCTTCTCCGGGGCTGGGGGGGGGCTCAGGGGAAGCGCCAGGATCAGCCCCGCTTTCCGGCTGATCGGCGCTTCTCCGGGGCTGTGCGGGGGGGCTCAGGGGAAGCGCCAGGATCAGCCCCGCTTTCCGGCTGATCGGCGCTTCTCCGGGGCTGTGCGGGGGGGCTCAGGGGAAGCACCAGGATCAGCCTTCTCCGGGGCTGGGGGGGGCTCAGGGAAAGCGCCAGGATCAGCCCCGCTTTCCGGCTGATCAGAGCTACTCCGGGGCTGTGGGGGGGGGCTCAGGGGAAGCACCAGGATCAGCCCACTTTCCAGCTGATCAGCGCTTCTGGCATTCCCGCCGAAGCGAAGGGGAAGCAAAGGGGAATGCCAGATCTAACCCCAGGTCGGTTCGAAAGGCCAGCAAGCTGGCTGGGGGTTTTGGGGTGGAGACATGTGAGCCTTCCTCCGTCTTCTTGAATCTGGCATTGACAGACCCCGCTGGAGCGAAGGGGAAGCGGGATCAAAGCCAGATTCAAGAAGACGGAGGAAGGCTCACATGTCTCCACCCCAAAACCCCCAGCCAGCCTGCTGGCCTTTCGAACCGCCCTGGGGTTAGATCTGGCATTGATGGACCTGGATGGAGCGAAGGGGAAGCGGGATCAAAGCCCTTCTTTCGGCGGCAAAGAATGTAGCCAGGCGGGATTCGCCTGGGGGTTGTGCCGGCTCTTCCTCAGGGCTGGCTGCAGCAATGAATGAGCGCTTCCCCGCTCGCTGCTTTTCTCCGGCTGCGGCCGTTCGCAACGCACCAGAGGGAGTCTGGCAGCCGCGGCCCTTTCCCCGCCCCGTGCGCTCCTCCACTGCCTGCGCTCTCCTCCACCTGCGGCAGAACGGCGGCTGTGCTGGCCTCCCGGCTGCACCGAGCGCGAGCACAAAAGGAAAGTCATTCAGCAAAGGAACCAGCATCGAAGAAATTAAAACTGAGTGATGGAAGGAGGGAGGGAAGGACAATGAGAGGGAGAGAGGGACAATGGAAGGGAGGGAGGGAAGGAGGAAGGGACAAAGAAGGAGGGAAGGAAGGGACAATGGGAGAGAGGGAGGAAAGGAAGGCACCCACCCCAGTCCCACCCCCTCCACCAGAGACCCATGGATTCCCCCCCACAGGCACCCTGCAACCTGAGGGAGGGAGGGATGGACAATGGAAGGGAGAGAGGGAAGGAGGAAGGGACAAAGAGGGAAGGAAGGAATGGACAATGGGAGAGAGGGAGGGAAGGAAGGCACCCACCCCAGTCCCACCCCCTCCACCAGAGACCCATGGATTCCCCCCCCACAGGCACCCTGCAACCTGAGGGAGGGAGGGATGGACAATGGAAGGGAGGGAGGGAAGGAGGAAGGGACAAAGAAGGAGGAAAGAAAGGAAGGAATGAAGGAAGGAATGGACAATGGGAGAGAGGGAGGAAAGGAAGGCACCCACCCCAGTCCCACCCCCTCCACCAGAGACCCATGGATTCCCCCCCCACAGGCACCCTGCAACCTGAGGGAGGGAGGGATGGACAATGGAAGGGAGGGAGGGAAGGAAGGCACCCACCCCAGTCCCACCCCCCTCCACCAGAGACCCATGGATTCCCCCCCACAGGCACCCTGAAACCTGAGGGAGGGAGGGATGGACAATGGAAGGGAGGGAGGGAAGGAGGAAGGGACAAAGAAGGAGGGAAGAAAGGAAGGAAAGAAGGAAGGCAATGGGAGAGAGGGAGGGAAGGAGGGCACCCACCCCAGTCCCACCCCCCTCCACCAGAGACCCATGGATTCCCCCCACACAGGCATCCTGCAACCTGAGTGATGAGCTGCCCCCCCCGCCATTGACTTTTTGTCAAAAAGTTGCAAAAGATGATCACATGACCCTGGGACACTGTGAATGTCATAAGTATGAATCAGTTGCCAAGCATCCGAATGTAAATCACATGACCCTGGGGATGCTGCAACAGTCATAAGTGTGAAAAATGGTCATAAGTCACTTTTTTCAGTGCTATTGTAACTTCGAACAGTCACTAAGCAGATTGTTGTAAGTCGAGGACTACCTGTACTTTATCATTTTTTTCCTTGTTTGGGGGGGGGGTGTCAGGTTTTTGACACCTTGCTGGGTGACTGGTGGTACTCGGATGTTGCCTTATCCTAAAAGTGGTACAATGGGTGAAAAGGTTTTTCCACCAGTCCAGCTGTTCAGGATAGGAACAGGGGATAGATGTATGAAATTCATCCTCAATTCCGTAAGGAGAAACTGACTTGCAAGATTCGGGAAATGGAACCAGGCCCCCCAAATTAGAACATTACAAAAATCATACATGAAATAAGGAGTAAAAGAAAAAAAAAGCCCTTTAAGGGCGATATTATTGGGGTCATCCAAAACCTCCGCAGAGGAAATGAGGGGAAACATTTGGAGATCTTATTTTGCATTTTGGAGTATGTTCCCTGGAAGAATTATTGCCATATGTCCATTTTATCTCTCAATGATACTGAATCTCTTCTAAAATAAGGTTTAACCCCACCCACATTTAGATTGTAGCCCTTGACATGTCAGGCTGAGCTTGGCTCAGCCAATAGGATATGAGCATTTCTAAATTAAATTAAATTAAATTATGACTGATTGATACATGAACTATCCTTCCTCCCTCCCTCCCTCCCTCTCTCCTTCCCTCCCTCCCTCCCTCCTCCCTCCCTCCCTCCTTCCTTCCTTCCTTCCTTCCTTCCTTCCTTCCTTCTTTCCTTCCCTCCTTCCCTCCCTCCCTCCATTCCCTTCCCCTCCCTCCCTCAGATTAGGGAGGCAACTGTTCTCAATTTAATTCATGGGATTTTAGATTGGGCGCAAGGTAAATATTATTATGCTACGTGTGACTTAACATGTGAAGGACGCGTGATGGTTTTTATTTTTTTTAAAAAGCAAAAGGAAAAAAAAAAAGCAATTTGAATTTGCTGCATTTGCAATTTGAGCTGATCAAAAATGCACCCTAGAAACCGGCAATGGCAAATGTATACTCTTGCTAAGAGAAACATCGGTAGCATAAAAGGTCTGGAGGCCATTATTTCAGTAGCCAATGGCAAGTTTCCTCATTAGCACTGAAGGAGCTCATGCCTTGCCAGATCACCCAAGCTTATTGATTCTGAATAGAGTAGAATAACAGAGTTGTGGAAGGGACCTTGGAGGCCTTCTAGTCCAGCCCCTCTGCTCAGGCAGGAAACCCTATACCATTTCAGACAAATTGTTATCCAATCTCTTCTTAAAAACATCCAGTGTTGGAGCATTCACAACTTCTGGAGGCAGGTAGTTCCACTGATTAATTGTTCTGTCAGGAATTTTTTTCCTTAGTTCTAGATTGCTTCTCTCCTTGATGAGTTTCCATCCGTTCCTTCTTGTCTGCCTTCCGGCGCTTTGGGGAATAGCTTGACTCCCTCTTCTTTGGGGCAACCCCTGAGATACTGGAACTCTGCTATCATGTCCCCCCCCTCGTCCTTCTCTTCATTAAACTAGACATACCCAATTCCAGCAACCGTTCTTCATATGTTTTAGCCTCCAGTCCCCTGATCATCTTTGTTGCTCTTCTCTGCACAAAGAGGATCAGGGGATTGGAGATCAAAACATATAAAGAAGAGATTCACCTTTTTTGCCAGATCAAAGAAAGATGGTTGGGGAAAATATATATATATCTTTAAGTCTTGGTGAAAATCGTAAGGTTTTAGGCAACTGCCAAAGAGCCTGACAACATTATGGATGTGTCCAGTTAGTCATCCAACTGACTTGGAGGGTTTTTTTTTTTTAGAATATGCAAAGTATAGATATTAGTAGTTTATATTGCAGTGAGAGTCACCTCCCCGATCACAAACACTTCTTAAGATTTACGGTAAAGGGCATTAATTGCCAAGTGAAATTGCACAGGGACTTCCCAAAGGGTCAATAAAAATAAAATCAATCGACAGACATATTTTCTTCCTACCTGACCTGGAATCTCAACGCTGTCTATTGCAAGGGTGCCTTGCCTGCCAACAGAGCCAAGTAAATTGGGGAATGTAAAATGATAGGATGTAAAATTAAGCTGTTCTCTGCGTATGGCCCACAGGGGTAGCATTTTGGACAGTTGCCTCCCGCTGAAAAAGCTGAGTAATTTATTCTAGGAAGGCACCGACCTTGACAAAATGAGTTGGAACGAGTGGCTTAAAAAGTTGTCCCTTCCTTGCGGAATTTAACTGGTGTGAATCCAAGCATGCGTGCTTGTAAAGGCAGCTGCCATTTGGGTCATCCCTGCTCTTTCTCCAAGGAAGGAAGCGAGCCCTACTCCCTGTTCTGATTTGCCTGGAGCCCACCTCCATCTCCTGGATGATGCCTTGACTTGTTTTGTTACAATGACCTTGTTTAGCCCCACCAAAATCCAATCCTACCTCACCATGGTGGTGTCAATGCTGCTAACATCAGATGTTTTTGCTTTGACAACAGTTGGAGATGCAACCATTTTCTTCTTGTTTTACTTTTAGAGTTAGAGCTAGAGTTAGATGATGCAGGGAGGGGGGGGACGTGAACGAGAGTACAGCTAGACATAACAATATTGGACCTAGTGTGTGACCCAAGGTTATTGAAATAAGAGATGATAAGAATTGGCGGGTTGGAGAACTGGAGGGAAAGCCTGCATTTCAAACTAATTGGAGAATGTGATTTATGACTGTTAATTGGAAGAGGGAATTGTGCTTTGATACTATGTGCTCAGGGGAGGGGAATCCAGTTTTTGGCTTCGATTATGTTAGTGCCAATGCCATGCTTCTCTAATAAAGATTCTTTAAGGTAAACAATACCTCGAAGTTCTTTGAAGAGTTTCATCTGTCGGAACCATGACAGGTGGTGGTGAGGTGAATAGTATAAGCCTATTATCAGTTCACACCAGTTCGGCAGAACCGGTAGCTAATTTTTTGTTGCCCAGGCCCAGAATGGACATCTGGAAGCAGCATCCACACAGAGAACTGCGTTGTTCACATATTTGAATCCCACCACTGTCTATTATACTGGCCAACATGACTCTTGTGATGTCTCTCTTGGACAACTCCTCTGACTCTTCCTTGGAGGCCAGCTTGAGGGAGGATGAGCTCATTCCTGGCATGTCAGAGACTGGGTTAATTAATGACTCTGAACGGCCAGCCGAAAGAGATTTGCAGGAGGCTTTGGCTGAGGACAGCTTGCAGGGACAAACAGTCAGTGAAGAGGAGGAGGAGCTGCCTTCTGTGGTAGATCTGAGAGCACGCAGAGCAGTGGAGTTCTGCCAGAATACTCAGGAGAAGGCCCCGTCCATTTTGATGGGCTGCACCAGAAAGCTATTTGTCATGCCCCCATCGGAGCCTGAATCTGTTGAGGAAGGTGAGCTGGAACCGGAGCCGACGGAGATCGAGGGGGAGACATCGTTGGCTTCGGAGGAACATGGGGAGGAGCAGGCCAAGGCAGGCCAGGGCCTGTCAGGATTGGGATGGCTTGTAGGCAGGAAGGAACAGGGGCAGGATGTCCAAGAGAGGCTAAATAGTGAACATGAAAGACCTAATTGGAGTTAAATAAGAATCAATGGAATTCAAGAGAGATTAGTTCGCTTATGGCTACGTAGGGATTCTAGGCTGATTCCACTTTTCGCTCTGCCCCCAGGTTCTGCCATCCCTTCTCCTACAAAGTGATACCCATGTGCTGAACAGGACATAGATCCTGATGTTAAGCAAAGTTGCTTAATGGAGCCCCATGGAACTTCATGAATGAAAGGATGGAAAAACAGTTTCCTAGCACTAATTATTGTTATTGCTTTCCAGATCAAGATAGAATGCAATTCCATTCCTTTCTAGCACTAACTCCAACAGCTGAACTTTAAATCCTTCTAATTCAGTCACAATCATTTGCAATATTCATCTGATACTACTGCTGGTTTAAAAAAGTAGTTTTACTTTTGATATAAGTTGCTTATTACTGATCAATGACTGGGAGAAAATATAGCTGTGGCAATCTATAACATCAGACCTCATCTTTGTATAAAGTCCATATTTGTAAGCAGGGCGTGTGTTTATCTTTTAGTATTTTGATGGGCACATTTTGACACAGTTCAGAATTGCTAAAGATTATTTTTCTCCCCAGGGATCATGGCCTCATTATTTTTGAAATGCAGCTAATAAAATTAACATTATGCCTTTCTGACAGAAGATAGACCAACGTCCAGGACAAGTGAATTTTTAAGATATGAAACGTCTGCTCTGATTTTTCCTATTTTCATCTTTATCCTTCTCTCTCCAGTCCAGGTTTTTTGTTTTTTTTCCGTTCTGAAGACTCTAAAAGTGACATGTGTTTAATATTTGATGGAGGCAAAGAGACAGAATAAAATGAGGCAAACTAATAACACTCGAGCTCATACAGAATTGAAGCAGACGGAGTCTGTGAAAAATGGAGAGGTGGACTTCTAGGGTTATGGGAACTTTATGACTGTGAGAATTGATGTCAGTTGATGGGCTATCAAAGTCCTGAATGGGGAAAAAGAGATTATAGAACAAACCTCTGTTTTTTTTTTCCTCAGAAAAAGAGATCAGCTCTGTAGCAATGCACTATAAAGCGAAGAAGAACAGAGAACTGAAGCGTGCAAACCAGCGTCTTCATTTCCTGCATTGGATGAGGAGAGCACATCTTTCTCCTTCTGTCCTGGCTACTTTTTACAGAGGCACGATGGAGAGCATTTTAACAAACTGCATCACTGTCTGGTTTGGTGGTAGCAGAGCCTTAGGTAGAAGGTCCATACAGAGAGTGGTAAGGACAGCTGGGAAGATTATAGGAAGCTCGCTTCCCATTATTCAGGAAGCTGCTTATAAGTGCTGTGTGCTTAGAGCTCGGAGCATTATTAGAGACCCCACACACCCACTTCGCGGTCTGTTTCTGTTGCTGCCTTCTGGGAGGAGGTTTTGAAGTATTTATAGCAGAACTATTAGATTCTGTAACAGCTTTGTTCCTTATGCCATCCGCCTTGTAAATTCACAGGACTTTTTTTTTTGCCATGAATATATATTCATTCGAACTAGACTGTCATGTTTCTCTGTGTCATATATTTGTGTGTATGTGGATATATGCAAAATGCTATTTTTTTGAAAGCTAAATGCAACGAAATTTCATTTTAATGTATGCTGATTAGCGTACATTTAAAGTGACAATAAAGATTCTATTCTATTCTATTCTATTCTATTCTATTCTATTCTATTCTATTCTATTCTATTCTATTCTATTCTATTCTATTCTATCCTATCCTATCCTATCCTATCCTATCCTATCCTATCCTATCCTATTCTATTCTATTCTATTCTATTCTATTCTATTCTATTCTATTCTATTCTATTCTATTCTATTCTATTCCATTCTATTCCATTCCATTCCATTCCATTCCATCCCATCCCATCCCATCCCATCCCATCCCATCCCATCCCATCCCATCCCATCCCATCCCATCCCATAAGGTTGCAACAAAGGAAGTTTAGAAGTTGACCAAGCTGTTGGAAAATGCAGGATTTTTTTGGGGGGGGGAGAGCCATGGATAAAATTTCCTTTTAAATGTACTGGTTGTTCCCCTGTACAGACAGTCCAGTAATAGCA
Organism: Azemiops feae; assembly: GCA_023970755.1. NCBI lineage: Eukaryota > Metazoa > Chordata > Lepidosauria > Squamata > Viperidae > Azemiops > Azemiops feae. The sequence goes on along the minus strand of JALGBA010004109.1, from coordinate 4,060 downwards.
ATTGCCAAAATTGGTGGCAGTGCTGGTTGGAAAGACATTGAGTCAATTTCTGTCCTATAACTCTATTTATTCCTGTATGTCCTTGGCTCTTTCAAACTGCCAAACAGTAAGTTTTGAAGGAAAGTTCCATATGGTTGGTGCCAAACATCAATAACTTTGTGGAAAAGATCCAGAGTGTACCCCAGTGAACCCTCATGCATTCATAGGAGCACATGAAGGAGCTTAACATCATAAAGTGATACATAAATCAAGTTACAAGCATACTTGTAGTCCTTAATTGTAATAGCTTACAGCAGGGGTCCCCAACCTATGGTTTGTGGCCCGGGACTGGACCGCGGGCTCTTGGCCAGCAGACTGTGGAAATGGCTGGCCACTGTACGCATGCATGTGCGTGCATTCCCCCCCACTCACACTAGTGCCCACAGCCCCATTTGCGCATGCGCATGGGTGTGAACAGGGATGCTAGCGTGGGGTCGGTGTCCACAGTCTGTTTGCACATGCGCTGCTAGCCGAGGTGGTTTGCACGGCCCACTCACGCATGCGCAAATGGGCCGCTAGCCACCATGGGGTGTGCGCAGCTGTTCATGCATGCATATGGTGCTAGCACATGCCACATGAGCAAATGGGGCTGCTAGTGCCGTGCCAGTATGTGTGGCCCCGTGTGCGCATGCCAATTTTGAAGCTGCTCTCCTTCCCTCCAGTCCTTGAACCCGGAAATGTTGGAGACCTCTGTCTTACAGTATCTAACAAGAATTTTAAATAACAGTGCTGGGCACCATGTCTTCTGCCATTTGTTTGTGGCCATTCTCTTTGACTTTGATAGAGAAAGAGTACCTTTCATTGAACGTAGAAGAAACGTTTAGGGAATACCCAGTTCCTAAATGGTTGAAGGAACTGGGAATGTCTACTGCAACAAAGAGAAAGACTAGGGGCGACATGATAACAGTGTTCCAATATTTGAGGGGCTGCCACAAAGAAGAGGGGGTCAAGCTATTCTCCAAAGCAATAGAAGGCAGGACAAGAAACAATGGATGGAAACTCATCAAGGAGAGAAGCAACCTATAATTGGGTATGTCTAGTTTAATGAAAAGAAGGACTAGGGGTGACATGATAGCAGTATTCCAATATCTCAGGGGTTGCCACAAAGAAGAGGGGATCAAAACTATTCTCCAAGGCGCCTGAAGGCAGGACGAGAAGCAACAGATGGAAACTAACCCAAGAGAGAAGCAACCTAGAACTAAGAAGAAATTTTCTGACAGTTAGAACAATTAACCAGTGGAACAACCTGCCTCCAGAAGCTGTGAATGCTCCAACACTGGAAGTTTTTAAGAAGAGACTGGACAACCATTTGTCCGAAATGGTGTAGGGTTTCCTGCCTGAGCAAGGGGTTGGACTCGATGACCTCCAACATTATTATTATTATTATTATTATTATTATTATTATTATTATTATTATTATTATTATTATTATTATTATTATTATTATTATTATTATTATTATTATTATTATTATTATTATTATTATTATTATTATTATAACCTAGAACTAAGGAGAAATTTCCTGATGTCGAGAACAATTAATCAGTGGAATGGCTTGCTTCCAGAAGTTGTAGATGCTTACTTGAATAATAGTTCAGTTCCACCATATTCAGTTCATCCCCCTGTGGGCCATTGGAGTTTTGATCAATTTGTTTATACCCTGGGGTTTTTGATCAATTCAATGGATGTATTTGGGCTTGCCATTTTCAGCAGCCAGCAGCTTACTCTTCTTTCATATCTTCCGAAACTTTAAGGAAAACTCTGGGGGAAAAAAAAGAAATATAGGTGCATGGAACTCTTAAAGTGAGTTGGTTTTTGTTCCCACCATGGAATGCAACATGAGGACGTCTGCACTGCTATTTCTTTGATCATGTAAAACAGGAAATGGCGACTTCTGGGCTAGGAGATAATTCCAAGCGGGCTGGGAAATGTTAATTAAAAACTCCAGGAATTCAAAGTAAGATTCCATTTCTCGCTGAGCCTATGTACGATTTACCGCTGACTTCACGCCAGTTTCTGATGCCTGAGCGTGTTTGTGTATGTATGCCTGATTATGCTCACACCCTCACGGAGAATTTTTCCTCTCAGCTACAGGAAACCTCAAAAGGAGAAAATTTGAGAGCACGTATAGTTGGCTACACAGTACTGGACTAATTTTTGGTTGCCACAGCAAACTAATTTTTGGATGACACAGCAATTTTGGAATTTTGAAAGCACGTGGCTTGAAAGGGCCGAAGCCTGCCAATTTCAATTAGAATAGAATAGAGATGGAAGGGACCGTGGAGGTCTTCTAGTCCAGCCCCCTGGTCAAGCAGGAGGACCTATACCATCTCAGCCAGGTGATTGTCCAGGCTCTTTTTAACAACTTCCAGCGATGGAGCGCCCACAATTTCTGGGGGCAAGCTGTTCCACTGCTTGATTGTCCTCACTGTCAGGAAGTTTCTCCTTAATTCCAGGTTGCTTCTCTCTTTGATCAGCTTCCAGCCATTGTTTCTTGTCCTTCCCAGGATATTTTGTTTGTATGGAGCACATTAATGAAATGATTGCCCTTATGGGTGTGACTCGTACCAAATTTGATTTTCTAAAAAGTGAATAGTTGGTATTTACAGGAACATCTGCACAGGGTATGGGCTATACCCTCCCAAGTCCAGATGGGAGATTGCACAGAAGATCATGGATAATAAGAAAGCTAAGGTCCCGTGGAACTTTCAGATCCAGATGGACAGTTGGCCAATCAACCAGGTGTGGTGGTAGTAGACAAGGAGTAGGAGACAGCAATGGTGTAAAGTGACAACAACATCAGAAAGAAGGACTACAAGAAGCTAGAAAAGTAACAGGGAGGAGCTAGAGACGCTGTGTTAAATAAAGCCCGAGGTAGTTCCAGTGGTGATTGAAGCATTCAGGGCTGGGACTCCTAAGCTGGGAAAGTGGATCCAACAGAACCGAGGAAGAACATCAGAGCTCTCTGTCTGGAAAACTGCAGGGCTAAGAATAGCTAAGATCCTGCACAGAACCCTCAAGCTCCAAGGCTTCTGTTAGAGCAGGGGTCTTCAAACCTGGCCTTTTTATGACTTGTGGACTTCAACTCCCAGAATTCCTCAGCCAAGTCAACTTCAACTCCCAGGATTCCTCAGCCAGCGTGCCTGGCTGAGGAATTCTGGGAGTTGAAGTCCACAAGTCATAAAAGGGCCAAGTTTGAAGACCCCTGTGTTAGAGGACCTGAGACTGAAGAAGACACAGACCATCCATGGGGCGAGAAGGAAATTTGTGTGTGTAGTGTGTGTATACATTTCCTTCCTTCCTTCCTTCCTTCCTTCCTTCCTTCCTTCCTTCCTTCCTTCCTTCCTTCCTTCCTTCCTTCCTTCCTTCCTTCCTTCCTTCCTTTTTCTTTCTTTCTTTCTTTCTTTCTTTCTTTCTTTCTTTCTTTCTTTCTTTCTTTCTTTCTTTCTTTCTTTCTTTCTTTCTTTCTTTCTTTCTTTCTTTCTCTGTGTATCTCTCTGTATACACATCCACACAGTGTGTGTGTGTGTGTGTGTAAAACTCCCTTTTTATGACCCTATAATCCCTTAATTATGGGTAGAGTTGGGGTGACTAAATGGAACTGAGCATTTACTGGCTGGATGCCCTTCCTGATACCACATGGAGTTCGCAGCAGATATTTTTCCTTTGAGCCCTAGAAGAGAAAGACCCAACACACAACCTAGGATTGAACTCTCAACCTCCCAAGTGGGAGATGAGTATCTTCACCTGTAGCCCCCCCTCTCTTTCTCTCCCCCTCCCTCTCATCTATCTACTTACCTATTATCTCACTCTTTCTCTCTATCTCTATCTCTCTATCTCTCTATCTATCATCTCTCTATCTATCTATCTATCTATCTATCTATCTATCTATCTATCTATCAATCAATCTATCTATCTATCTATCTATCTATCATCTATCTATCTATCTATCTATCTATCATCTATCTATCTATCTATCTATCATCTATCTATCTATCTATCTATCTATCATCTATCTATC
>JALGBA010004108.1:280000-347423 GCA_023970755.1 Azemiops feae | reverse complement strand
AATGCAGACCAGCACTGTGTTGGCTTTTTTGGCAGCTGCAGCACACGGCTGGCTCATATTTAAGTGATTGTCCACTAGGACTCCGAGGTCCCTCTCACAGTTACTACTATTGAGCAAGGTACTCCCTATACTATACCTATACATTTGGTTTTTCTTGCCTAAATGTAGAACCTTACTTTTTTCACCATTGAATTTCATTTTGTTAGATAGTGCCAGATCTGTCCAGATCCTTCTGTATCTTAAGCCTGTCTTCTGGAGTGTTGGCTATTCCTGCCAGCTTGGTGTCATCCGCAAATTTGATGAGCTCCCCATCTATCCCCTCGTCCAAATCGTTAATGAAGATGTTGAAGAGCACTGGGCCTAGAACAGAGCCCTGGGGCACCCCACTGCACACTTCCCTCCATGTAGATGCAGTTCCATTGAGGACCACACGCTGAATACGGCCAGTCAGCCAGCTATGAATCCATCTGGTGGTGATGCTGTCTCCAAACTTTTCATTTAAATAGACCTTCTCAATGTTTAAACATTTCATATATTCTAAAACAGGGGTCTTCAAACTTGGCCCTTTTATGACTTGTGGACTTCAACTCCCAGAATTCCTTAGCCAGGCACGCTGGTTGAGGAATTCTGGGAGTTGAAGTCCACAAGTCATGAAGGGGCCAAGGTTGAAGACCCCTGTTCTAAAACTATTATACTACTTATATATCTTATTCCTCTTACTATGGGGCCCCTTTACAAGCTTTATCTATTCTTTATCTATCCAAATTTTGATCATGTGACCCCATGGGATGCTGCCACGGTCGTAAGGGTGAAAAAAGGACCTAAGTCACTTTTTTCCAGGGTGATTGTAACTTTAAACGGTCATTAAACGAATTATTGTCAGTCAAGGACTAGCTCTGTGTTGATTCTTTTTTAGCCATTACAGGTAGTCCTCAACTTACAATGACTCATTTAGCGACCGTTTGCAGTTACGTCACTGAAAAAAAGTGACTTATGACCGTTTTTCACACTTGCGACCGTTGCAGCACCCCTCATGGTCACGTGATCAAAATTCAGACGCTTGGCAACTGACTCGTATTTATGACGGTTACAGTGTTCCGGGGGGTCACGTGACCCCCTTTGGTGACCTTCCGACAAGCAAAGTCAACGGGGAAGCCGGATTCATTTAACAGCCGTGTGACTCACTTAACAATTGCAGTGATTCACTTAGCTGTGGGAAGAAGCGTCATAAAAATGGGGCAAAACATACCGAACGACTGTCCTGCTTAACAACGGAAATATGGAGTTCGATTAAGGTCATAAATCAAGGACTGACTGTATGTTGCCCCTGGGCTCTGCTCACTTCAATTCCCATTTCGCACCTGATTCCAGCAAAAAAAGAAAATTCCACTAAACCAAGGTTTCTCAAACCTTAGTAACTTTAAGAGGTGTAAACTTCAACTCCCAGAATTCCCCAGCCGGGTCAAAGGTCAGAGGCCAAAGAGATCTAGACTGAGGACAGGGATTGCAGGACAGGGAAATTCAATAGTAATCAAGGAGAGAAGCAGCCTGGAACTAAGGAGAAATTTCCTGACAGTTAGAACAATTAGCCAGTGGAACAGCTTGCTACCAGAAGTTGTGGGTGCTCCGACACTGGAGGTTTTTAAGAAGAGACTGGACAACCCATTTGTCTGAAATGATATAGGGCAGGGGTCTTCAAACTTGGCCCTTTTATGACTTGTGGACTTCAACTCCCAGAATTCCTCAGCCAGGCACGCTGGCTGAGGAATTCTGGGTGTTGGTCCACAAGTCATAAAAGGACCAAGTTTGAAGACCCCTGGTATAAGGTCTCCTGCCTGAGCAGGGGGTTGGACTAGAAGACCTCCAAGGTCCCTTCCAACTCTGTTTATTCTATTCTATCTATCCTGGAAGGGACTACAAAGCCAGTAACAACTCAGCTCAGGAGTCCCTGCCCTCCTACCAGCCAAGGCCATGGAGAGAGCTTCCCTATCTCTGGATCCTTCAGTTTTCTGTCTCTCCGCCCTAAATATTTTTCTCCTCCTTCTTGAAAATTAAAGCCAGATCTGCTGCTTTTGATGTCTGCTTATTCAAGAGTTTCCCATAAGAAAAAAAGGAGATTAATCACAGCATGCCAGGCCGGGCCCAAGAAGCTGTTCAAACAGGCCACATGGCAACAAGCCTCTTTCAGTTCAGAAATCCACTTTCTTCTAGTCCTCGCCTTACGACCACAATCCAGCCAAAAATTTCCGTTGCTCAGCGAGACAGTGGCGAAGTGAGTTTTTGCCCCGTTTTACGACCTTTCTTGCCACTGTGGTTAAGTGAATCACCGCGGTTGTTAAGTGAATAACACGGTCATTAAGTGAATCCGGCTTCCCCCGTTGACTTTGATCGTCAGAAGGTCGCAAAAGGGGATCACGCGACCCCGGGACACTGCGGCCGTCATAAAGGTGAGTCAGTTGCCAAGCGTCCGAATTCTGATCACGTGACCACGGGGGAATGAGTATAGGTATTCCTCGACTTACAACCGTTCATTTAGTGACCATTCAAAGTTACAACAACACTGAAAAAAGTGACTTATGACCGTTTTTCACACTTATGACCATTGCAGCCTCCCTGTGGTCACATGATCAAAATTCGGCCACTTGGCAACCGACTCACATTTATGACGGTTGCAGGGTCCCGCAGTAACGTGGTCCCCTTTTGCGACCTTCTGACAAGCAAAGTCAGTGGGGAAACCAGATTCACTTAACAATTGTGTGACTAACTTAACAACAGCAGCGATTCACTTAACAACCGTGGCAAGAAGCGTCGTAAAACGGGGCAAAATTCACTTCACACACCTGTTTCACTTAGCAGTATTAAATTTTGAGCTCAGTTTGCGGTCGTTAAGTCGAGGACTCCCTGTATCAAAAAGGGCCCCAAGTCCCTTTTTTCCATGCTGCCGTAACTTCGGACGGTCGCTAAACGAACCGTTAAGTCAAGGACTATCTGTACACCCGTGTGAAGGAAGATTTCAGAACGGCTTCTTTCCCCCAATCTGGATGTTTAGCTGTATTTCCTAGCCAAGCAGGAAGCTGGGCTGGACGCCGGCCAATCAGGAGGCCTGGTGGAGAGCCAGTGGATCCCAAACCCTCAAAGGATCTGCAAAAGGTAGGAACGAGAACCAACTCCTCCCGCGGTTGGTCAAAAGGGGCTTGGATCAGGACCCGTAAATGCCAAGAACAGGACAAGAGGAATTCAGAATGTAGAAATGGGATCGTAGCCAATGCAAAAAGTGGATTTTTTTCGTCATTTGGGCCTTGCAAGAAGGAAGAAAGGAACCAAGAATAATAGAATAGAATAGAATAGAATAGAATAGAATAGAATAGAATAGAATAGAATAGAATAGAATAGAATAGAATAGAATAGAATAGAATAGAATAGAATAGAATAGAAATGAGGAACAGAATAGAATAGAATAGAATAGAATAGAATAGAACAGAACAGAACAGAACAGAACAGAACAGAACAGAATAGAATCTGGAAGGGACCTTGGAGGTCTTCTAGTCCAGCCCCCTGCTCAAGCAGAACGTATACTGTCTCTGACAGGTGAATGTCCAGTCTCTTGTTAAAAATCTCCAGTGATGAAGCGCCCACGATTTCTGGGGAAGGAAGAGGGAATCTACTGGGTCACATTGGCGAGCTGGCGAGGGGATCTATGTTTTGGCAGGACAAGAAGGAGAAAATAAAAAAAAACCAATGACTGATTTTTGACTGATATCCAAAACAGACTTCTGTGCCTCACTTCTGAAAAAAAGCAACAATGGAGACGGGAGACATTATCCCTGGCTTAAACTCGGGGAATACGGCTTACAGACAGTCCTCAACTTATAAACATTCGCTTAGTGACCATTCAAAGTTACAACGGCGGTGAAAAAAAGAGATTCACAACCAGGTCCTCGCACTTATGACCGTCACAGCATCCCCACGGTCACGTGATCAAAATTGGACTGCATATAGTCCTTGACTTAGAACAGTTCGTTTAGCGACCGTTCAAAGTTACAACAGCGGTGAAAATAAGAGACTTATGACAGTTTTTCACACTTATGACAGTTGCAGCGTCCCCACGGTCACGTGATTTACATTCGGATGATTGACAACTGGCTCATATTTATGACGGTTGCAGTGACTCGGGATCGTGTCATCCCCTTTTGCGACCTTCTGACCAGCAAAGTCAATGGGGGGAAGCCCGATTCACTTAACAACCGTGTGACTGATTTAATAACTGCAGTGATTCCTTTAACAAATGTGGCAAGAAAATGGGACAAAATTCACTTACCAAATTTCTCACTTAACAACACAAATTTTTGGGCTCAATCGTGGTCGTAAGTTAAGGACTACCTGTATTTAAGATGCTTGCAGTGTCCCGGGGTCATTTGCACCCTTCCGACAAAGCAAAGTCCCTGGGGAAGCCGGATTCACTTACCGGCCATCGGATTCATTTAACAAACGCAGTGACTTGCTTAACAACCGTGGCAAAATTGGTCGTTAAATCGAGTCACAAGTGAATTAGCAACTGCCTTGTTTAGCAAGAGAAGTTCTGATCCCAACTGTGGTCGTAAGTAAGAGGACTTGTCGGAAGCCGGCTGGGAAGCGGGGATCCCATGATCCCAGGACTGTCATTAAGTACACGCCAGTTGCCAAGCACCTGAATTTTGATCACGAGATGACACGGATGCTGCAACGGTCGTAAAAAATGTGAAAAAATGTTGCACGTCTCCCTTTTCAGTGGCGTTGTAACTTTGAACGGTCCGTCAATGAATGATTGTTAAGTCGAGGACCAGGTATATACACCTTGGCCTACACTTGTAGGTCAAAGCACCAGAAGAAAACTCCTAAATGTTTTGCCCTAAAAGAGCTGAATTCTTTGCTAGCAAAAAAAAATAGTCTGGCAAGGAAGAAGCTTGGCTAAAATCTCTAATATATTGCTTTTTTCAATTAGCATGGAGTATGTGGGTTTTAATGGAACAGCGCTACTTGAATTTGCGGTTTGTCTTTGAGTGTGCCTGTTTTAATGCAGGGGCCATTGTACACCATGGGTGTTTTCCAACTCTGGTGACTTTAAAATGGGTGGATGTCAACTCCCAGAATTCCCCAGCCTGCAAAGGAAGGAAGGAAGGAAGGAAGGAAGGAAGGGAGGGAGGGAGGGAGGGAGGGAGGAAGGAGGGAGGGAGGGAGGAAGGAAGGAAGGAAGGAAGGAAGGAAGGGAGAGAAAAGAGGAAAGAAAGAAAAAGGAAGGAGGAAGGGCTTCCTGCTTGAGCAGGGGGTTGGACTAGAAGACTTCTATGGTCTCTTCCAATTCTGTTCTGTTATTCTGAAAAAGGAATGATGGATAGAAAAGGAAGAGAGAGGGAGTGACCGATAAAGAGGGAGGGAGGAAGGAAGGAAAATGGAGAAAACACGGAAGATGGAGAAGGAACGAAGGAGGAAGGAAGAAACGAATGAAGGATAGAAAAAGAAGGGAGAGGGAGAGAGGGAGGGCAGAAAGGAAGGAGAAAGGAGGAAGGGAAAATAGAATAGAATAGAATAGAATAGAATAGAATAGAATAGAATAGAATAGAATAGAATAGAAATTAAATAGAATATAATCAATAGAATAGGAAATGGAATAGGAATAGGAATAGGAATAGGGGAGAGGAGAGGAGAGGAGAGGAGAGGAGAGGAGAGGAGAGAAGAGGATAGAATAGAATAGAATAGAATAGAATAGAATAGAATAGAATAGAATAGAATTCTGGGAATTGAAGTCCGCCTATCTTAAATTCGCCAAGCTTAAAAACTGCCTTTACTCGCTCACAGTCCTAAAGCCGACAACTCCTTCGCTCTGGATTTAGTGCAAGGAAACTGTGGAACACAATCACACGTGGGAAGCCTCGTGGTGTACCCCCCCTCCTTGCCTTCTCCCTCCCTCCCTCCCTTCCCCCCCCCACCTCCACTTGAGGGGTTTCCAGGATGTCATGTGAACGTGCTGAGACAGAATAGTTTAATTTGCTCTAATTAGTTGCATTCTTGGCAGAGGCTTCCGAAGAGTTAGCAGAAAAACTAATGAGTTTGGGGGGGGGGGTGTTTGGAGGTGGGGGGGGGCACCTTCTGCTCCAAGGAAATCCACCCCACCCACCTGGAAGATTTTGGATGTGCATCCTGCCAGCCCTGTTCAGTGGAATTCAATACTGGTGGTCCTCGACTTATGAGCCCTGAATTTTCGATGCTAAGCGAGACATTGGCTAAGTTGCTAAGCTACCAGTTGTAAGCTGAGAACTACCTGTATTTATTCTGTCTTTATAAATTAATTGAAATGAATGTTATTTTACAGATTTTATTGCTATTTTTGCTATGTGTTATGATACAGGCAGTCCTCTCTCAAGTACTGCAAGAATACAGGCAGTCCTCGACTTACGACAGTTCATTTAGTGACCGTTACTAGGGCACTGGAAAAAAGGACTTATGACCATTTTTCACACTTACGACTGTTGCAGCATCCCCGTGGTCACGTGATCAAAATTCAGACGCTTGATAACTGATTCGTATTTATGATGGTTGCTGTGGGTGTGTGTGTGTGTGTGTCACGCAATCCCCTTTTTGCGACCTTCGGACAAGCAAAATCAACGAGAAAACCGGATTCACTTAACGACTGTGTGACTATCTTAACGACTGTGGTGATTCACTTAACAGCTGGGGCAAGAATCCAGCTTCTGTATGTGCAAGAGGACTAGAAACTTGATTTGCTTATCTATTAAGATGTAAGCCCTGTGTTTCGTTTAAGAGGTCAAGATAGCATAGCACAAACTCCTTTCCCCCCCCCTCCACCACGAAAACCTTTTTTTGAGATGGGCGGAGAGAGAAGAACTGACTCTAAATCAGCCAGGGAGCTTCTGGGGCAGAGGGTGGGATTAGAACTCAGAGCTCTTTAATATCAGAGCAATGTCGATCAACGGGGGGGGGGAAGCGAGGTATTACATGTAGAGAGGCAAAATGCAGAGCACGTGAATAAGACGGGGTGTCTGTGTGTGTCATACAGGTAGTCCTCAACTTGTCGTGTGGTCCAAATTTGGGCGCTTCACAACTGGCTTCCGACAAGCAGAGTGGATGGGGTTAGCTGGATTCTCTTAAGAACTGCAGTGAATCGGTTAACCGCCCCCAGGTCTTCTGAAGACACGGATGTGAAAGATGCAAGGAATGGCCTCTGGTTTAAAGCAACATTTTGCTCTGTTTGATTCAGGGGAAAATCCTGAGCAGGATTTGGGGAAGAATCCATCCATCCATCCTTCCTTCCTTCCTTTCTCCCTCCCTCCCTCCCTCCCTCTCCTTCTTCTCCCTACTTACTTCTCCTTCCTCCCTTCCTGCCTTCTTCTTCTACCTTCCTTCCTTTCCTTTTTTCCCTCCTTCCTTCCTGCCTTCTTTTACCTCCCTTCTCCTTCCTTCCTTTTCTCCCTCCTTATTTCTTCCTGCCTTCCTGCTTCTTCTTCCCTCTCCCTTCCTCCCTTCTACTTCCTTACTTCCAGCCATCTTCTCTACATTATTTCACCTTCTCCCTTCCTTCCTTCTTCCTTTCCTCCTTCTTTCCTTTTTCTTCTCCTGTCCTTCTTTCACTTCTCCTCCTTCTCCTTTCTTGTCTTCCATCTCCTTCCTTCCTCTTTCCTTCTCCCCCTCTCCTTCATTCCTTCCCTTTCTTCCTTCTTCTCCTCCGCTCTCCTGTCTTTCCTTCTCCTTTCTCCTTCTCCTCCTCCGCCTTTCCAGTTCCTTCTCCCTCTCCTTCATTCCTTCCCTTTCTCCTTCCTTTCCTTCTCCTCCGCCCTCCCATCTTTCCTTCTCCTCCTTTCTCCTTCTCCTCCGCCGCCTTTCCAGTTCCTTCTCCCCCTCTCCTTCATTCCTTCCCTTTCTCCTTCCTTCTTCCTTTCTCCTCCTCCTTTCTCCTTATCTCCTTCCTTCCTTCTTTCTCCTTCTCCCTCCTTCCTTCTTCTCCTCCATCCTTCCTTCACTGCCCTCTTCCTTCTTCTCCTTCTTTTTCCAGACTGGGAGGTCCACCATCAGATGCTACCCTAACTGCTTCCGTGTGTTAATTATATGTTTAGGAGAAAATGTTTCTTCAGTGATTGATTTCACGGGGGGGGGGGATCTCAATCCCTCCCCCCGACATCTTTCCCCATGGGTTAGGACAGGGTAGGCAACCTTGGCCCTTTTATGACTCGTGGACTTCAACTCCCAGAATTCCTGAGCCAGCATGGCAACCTGTCCATTTCTCCTCAGCATGGCTGGCTCAGGGATTCTGGGAGTTGAAGTCCACGAGTCATAAAAGAGCCAAGGTTGCCTATCCCCCTGCCTTATACCATTTCAGACAAGTGGCTGTCCAGTCTTTTCTTGAAAACCTCTAGTGATCAAGCACCCACAACTTCTGGAGGCAGGCCGTTCCACTGGTTAATTGTCCTCACTGTCAGGAAGTTTCTCCTTAGTTCTAGGTTGCTTCTCTCCTTGATTAGTTTCCAACTGCTGCGTCTTCTCCTGCCTTTAGGTGCTATGGAGAATAGGTCGACACACACACCCCTCTTCTCTGTGGCAGCCACTCAGATACTGGAAGACTGCTCTCATGTCATCCTTAATCCTCTTCTGAACTTTTACAGAATAGAGTTGGAAGGGACCTTGGAAGTCTTCTAATCTAATCCAACCCCCTGCTCAGGCAGGAACCCCTATACCAGGGGTAGGCAACCTTGGCTCTTTTATGACTGGTGGACTTCAACTCCCAGAATTCCTGAGCCGGCATGGCTCAGCATGGAAACCTCTCTATTTCTCCTCAGCATGGCTGGCTCAGGAATTCTGGGAGTTGAAGTCCACCAGTCATAAAAGAGCCAAGGTTGCCTAGCCCTGGGTTAGGGCTACAATTCCCACAAGTGCTGTAACATCGTGGAAAGCAACATGGGCATGTGCACACACACACATGAAAACTGCATTTATGACTTCGGCCATATCCACCCTACCAATTCAGGTTTCCCTATCTTGGGACTCTACCCATGCATCCATGAGGACTAGAAACACCGAACGAATGCCTATAAAATTTAAGACTGATATTTCTAAATTCTTGCTATGTGCTGATTTCACTGGTGCAGGAGGAGGGAGGGAAATCTTTGTGACTTATCAACGGCTTTACCCCTTTTCCTTGACATTGAGGAGAAAAAAGTTTCCATCCGATTGAGTGAAATAAATCAACGCCAGCACCCCAAAATGCAAATCCCTCTGAATCTGGGCAGATGGAAACCACATGTGAGGATTTTGTTTACAGAAAAGATAGGGAATCCAAGCCCGAAGGAAAAATTCCCAACGTTCCCCAAGGCAAACAGTTCAAAATCAGCTTCTCACTTGGGAGACCGAACCGAGGGCCGAGTGCAAAACCTGCTTACTTCGATTACTCTTCTAATCCAAGCACCGAAACACTGCCACAATGCCCCAAAATACCACTTTCCGCCAAGCCATCGGCTATGGGCTGCCAAAGAATTTGTTTTCCTCAGTACTGGATACCCCACAAAGCCAACCCAGGTGTGTTTTATTTACAGCAAGTTTCTAGGCATGTTGGAGGAACCAGGGGGACAAAACATGAAAGAACAGAATAACAGAGTTGGAAGGGACCTTGGAGGTCTTCTAGTCCAACCCCCTGCTCTGGCAGGAGACCCTATACCATTTCAGACAAATGGCTGTCCAGTGTCTTCTTGAAAACCTCCAATGATGGAGCACCCACAACTTCTGGAGGCAGGTTGTTCCACGGGTTAATTGTTCTCGCTGTCAGGAAATTTCTGCTTAGTTCTAGGTTGCTTCTCTCTTTGATGAGTTTCCATCTGTTGCTTCTTGTCCTGCCTTCAGGGACTTTGGAGAACCTCTTCTTTGGGGCAGCCCCTGAGATACTGGAACACTGCTATCGTGTCCTCCCTCGTCCTTCTCTTCATTAAACTAGACAATCCCAATTTCAGCAACCGTTCCTTATATGTTTTAGCCTCCAGACCTCTAATCATCTTTGTTGCTCTTCTCTGTACTCTTTCTAGAGTCTCAACATCTTTTTTACATCGTGGTGACCAAAACTGGATGCAGTACTCCAAGTGTGGCCTTACCAAGGCATTGTAAAGTGGTATTAATGCTTTGCGTGATCTTGATTCTATCCCTCTGTTAATGCAGCCCAGCACTGTGTTGGCTTTTTTGGCAACTGCAGCACACGGCTGGCTCCTATTTAAGGGATTGTCCACTAGGACTCCGAGGTCCCTCTCACAGTTACTACTATTGAGCAAGGTACCCCCTATACTATACCTGTACATTTGGTTTTTCTTGCCTAAATGTTTTTTCACCATTGAATTTCATTTTGTTAGATAGCGCCCAGTGTTCAAGTCTGTCCAGGTCCTCCTGTATCCTAAGCCTGTCTTCTGGAGTGTTGGCTATTCCTGCCAGTTTAACCTTCAGAAATCTACGTTCAGCACTCCAAATACGGGACAGGGGCCTCTTACCCAATAATGCCTACCTCTCAGGATCGGCGTTAAAAATTGGTGCAAGGAGTTGGCGGGACAGGCAAAGGCTGGCAGCTTGAACCTCTTGCCGAAGCAAGAAAAATATTTAACGGCGCATAAAAATACTGTAAGAGGCTAGAATAATGATAATATTGTGATCTATAGATAGTCCTCCACTTACGACCGCGATTGAGCCCAACATTTCTGTTGCTAAGGGGGACAGTTGTTAAGCGAGGTTTGCCCCAGTTTACGACCTTTCTTGCCACAGCTGTTAAGTGAATCGCTGCAGTTGTTAAGTTAGCAACACGGTTGTTAACTGAATCCGGCTTCCCCCATTGACTTTGCCTGTCAGAAGGTCGCAAAAGGGGATTACACGACCCCGGGAGCATGAAACTGTAATAAATATGAGTCAGTTCCAAGCATCTGAATTTTGATCATGTGACCACGGGGATGCTGCAATGGTCGTAAGTGTGAAAAATGGTCGTAAGTCACTTTTTTCAGTGACATAACTTCGGTCACTAAATGAACTGTTGTAAGTCAAGGATTACTGGTACATAGATTGTATCCCATGAGGTTGTGAGGGGGGCAGGCTGATGGCGCACAATGATTTCGCCCCCCCCATCAGTAAAATCAGTACACAGCGAGAATTTAAACATTCAATCTTAAAATTTCTGGATATTCGTTTTTTTCACTTTTTTCCAGCGCCGTTGTAACTTTGAAGAGTCGCTAAACAAATGGCTGTAAGTCGAGGACTATACCTGTACAGGTAGTTCTCGACATACGACCACAACTGAGCCCAACATGTCTGTTGTTAAGTGAGACATTTCTTAAATGAGTTTTGCCCCACTTTACGACTTTTCCCCGCTACAGTTCTTAAGTGAACCCTGCGGTTCTTAAGTTAGTTAACCCGGTCGTTAAGCGAATCTGCCTTCTTCCCCATTGACTTTGCTTGTCAGAAGGCCGCACAGGGGGATCACGTGACCCCCCCCAGGACACTGCAACCGTCACAAGTACACGTCAGTTGCCAAGCATCCGAATTTTGATCACGTGATCGCGGGGGGTTGTAAGTGTGATAAACGGCCATAAATCCCTTTTTTCAGCACTGTTGTAACTTCGAACGGTCAGTAAACGAAAAGTTGCGAATCCAGGCCTACCTCTAATCCCATTTGCCCCACCCCCCCTCCCCAAATCATTGAGTGCCAATTGAGAAGAGACCCGAGTAAATTTCTCACAATATTGTGGAACGGTGACTGGCTGCTTTTCAATTTTTGCAAACAAGAAAAGGAAGTGTAAGAAGAATACGACGATTTCCGCAGGATGCCTGGAGATTATATTTTCATTTTATTTTTTATTTTTTAC
Source organism: Azemiops feae (assembly GCA_023970755.1). Taxonomy (NCBI): domain Eukaryota; kingdom Metazoa; phylum Chordata; class Lepidosauria; order Squamata; family Viperidae; genus Azemiops; species Azemiops feae. The sequence goes on along the minus strand of JALGBA010004108.1, from coordinate 335,547 downwards.
CAGAGTCTGAAAACAGTCCAAAAATAACTTTTAGCAACTTTATTGCTGCCCCGGACTCTGTATAATTAATTTCACGCCTGAATGCTCTGGCCTTCTTTTATGAACCCCATTGTTTTTTCCCCCCCAAAGTGCCTGGAACCCCAAACCGACTTCTTTTTTTCCCCACCCAAGGGAGGGATACACCAAAATTCCTCGCCCATCAACCGATAACAAGAGAGAGAGAGAGAAGCGCGTCAATCCTCGCCCTGGAAAAAAAGAAAATAAAACATCATCTAACCCCGTTGGATCTGCAAACACAGGCGCCTGGCACAAAGAATGAAAAGGAGGATGAAATCAAACCTTGTTTTCATTAGAACAGCTGGATTAAAATTGTCACAAAGGAAAATCTGGCCTGGGAGGCTTCCGACTATTCTCCAGGCTTCAAACAACCACCGCAAGGCAAAGGGAAAAACGCAGCGGGAGGCCGTTAATCAGGCTGACACTCCAACATCGCCCTTTTACGGGGGTTGAGCTAATGAAACCTCCTCCGCGTTTTGCCAATCTGATTGAGACCGAGTTTTCTTTCCTTTTCGCAAGTCTTGCAAGCCCATTTTAAACCAGGACTGGTCCCTAACGGCAGAAATGGTGCGACGCTAAATTTTGCAGAAAGTGAGGGTTACTTGCACGCTAGAGATCTGCAGGTTTAGGGGAGAAGGAAAAAAACAAACAAACCCCTAAATAACACAATCCAAGGAACGTATCTTTTTTTCCCCAATGCCCTGTATATTAAGAGAGACAGTTTGGTGAGTTCTAGTCCCGCCTTAGGCATGAAAGCCGGTTGGATGACTTTGGGCCAATCACCAGGAGACGGTGAGTTCTAGACCCGCCTTAGGCATGAAAGCCGGTTGGGTGACTTTGGGCCAATCACCAGGAGACGGTGAGTTCTAGTCCCACCTTAGGCAGTAATGTCGGTTGGATGACTTCGGGCCAATTACCAGGAGACGGTAAGTTCTAGTTCCTATCTTAGCATGAAAGCCAGTTGGATGATTTTGGGCCAATCACCAGGAGACGGTGAGTTCTAGTCCCTCCTTAGGCAGGAAAATTGGTTGGATGACTTTGGGCCAATGACCAGGAGACGGTGAGTTCTAGTACCGCCTTAGGCAAGAAAGTCGGTTGGATTATTTTGGGCCAATCACCAGGAGACAGTGAGTCCTAGTCCTATCTTAGCATGAAAGCCACCTGGGAGACTTTGGGCCAATCACCAGGAGACGGTGAGTTCTAGTCCCGCCTTAGGCAGGAAAATTGGTTGGATGACTTTGGGCCAATTACCAGGAGACGGTGAGTTCTAGTTCCGCCTTAGGCAAGAAAGCCAGTTGGATTATTATGGGCCAATCACCAGGAGACGGTAAGTTCTAGTCCTGCCTTAGCATGAAAGCCACCTGGGAGACTTTGGGCCAATCACCAGGAGATGGTGAGTTCTAGTCCAACCTTATGCAGGAATGTCGGTTGGATGACTTTGGGCCAATCACCAGGAGACGGTGAGATCTAGTCCCACCTTATGCAGGAATGTCGGTTGGGTGACTTTGGGCCAATCACCAGGAGATGGTGAGTTCTAGTCCAACCTTATGCAGGAATGTCGGTTGGATGACTTTGGGCCAATCACCAGGAGACGGTGAGATCTAGTCCCACCTTATGCAGGAATGTCGGTTGGGTGACTTTGGGCCAATGACCAGGAGACGGTGAGTTCTAGTCCCACCTTAGTTGGGTCATGAAATGTCTGCAGGAAAACAATCAAGCTCAGAGCACCAAGGACCCCACAGTCCTCCTCCTCCTCTCCACAAACCCCACTCCTTTTCAGCACTGTGATGACGTTACCTAGTTGGGTCATGAAATGTCTGCAGGAAAACAACCAAGCTCAGAGAGCACCAAGGACCCCACAGTCTTCCTCCTCCTCCTCCTCCTCCTCCTCTTCTAGCACTGATGAGGTTGCCTAGCTGGGTGATGATACGTCTGCAAGAAAACCACCCAGCTCAGAGAGCACCACAAGATTCACACAACCTGCAGTGGCTAAAGAAATAAGCCATGTTTTGACAATGGGAGAGCCTAAAGCGGAGATGGGCCATGATGTCAACTTTACGACCTGTGGACTTCAACTCCCAGAATTCCTGAGCCAGCTACGCTCGCTGACAGACCACCCACACCCCATTTTAGCCAGGCAAGTATCTTGATGGAAACCAGCTTCAACACTTGACCAAAACTGTAAACTATGCTCGGTGAATCTAATTATGAGCAGACAAGGGAGGGGGGGGGAATCTGTGATATGTCCTCCACGCATTTTTGGCATGGCGGATTTTTTTCCATTGTGTTCCTTCTCTCTTCGAACCCCCCTAAATATACCCATCTCACCCATTTCTCAGTTCAGCCCTTGCCAATTCCTTTCGCCTTGGAGACATTTCCCATCAACAGCGTCATCTGTTTCTTGTGAAATTCTTTTTAAACAACTGGGATAGGATAGGATAGGATAGGATAGGATAGGATAGGATAGGATAGGATAGGATAGGATAGGATAGGATAGGATAGGATAGGATATTGAATGTAATGTAATGTAATGTAATGTAATGTAATGTAATGTAATAGAATAGAATAGAATAGAATAGAATAGAACAGAATAGAATATGGAATAGAATAGAATAGAATAGAATAGAATAGAATAGAATAGAATAGAATAGAATAGAATAGAATAGAATAGAATAGAATAGAATAGAATAGAATAGAATAGAATAGAATAGAATAGAATAGAAAATAGAATATAGAATAGAATAGAATAGAATAGAATAGAATAGAATAGAATAGAATAGAATAGAATAGAATAGAATAGAATAGAATAGAATAGAATAGAATAGGATAGGATAGGATAGGATAGGAATAGGATAGGAACAGAATAGAGAATATATCCCTTTTCTTTCTAAGCCTGCAAATAGAATAGAATAGAACAGAATAGAATAGAATATAGAATATAGAATACAGAATAACAAGTTGGAATGGATCTTGGACCTTGGAACTTCCTGCTCAGGCAGGAAACCCTATACCATTTGGACAAAATGGCTTTCCAATCTCTTCTGATGTTCGTAAATATTCGCCAGCATGGCCAAAAAGCTTCTTTTCTCCAACAGGTGCAAGAGGGATCGCAACCAATAGCTTAAAGCAGGGATCTTCAAACTTGGCAACTTTTAAGACTTGTGGACTTCAACTCCCAGAATTCCTCAGCCAGCCATGCTGAGGAACAGCCCTGTTGAAAGTCTACAAGTCTTACAGTTGCCCAGGTTGGAAACCAGTTACATCACTTTGTTTCAAAGTTACGACGGCACTGAAAAAGTGTCTTATGACCGTTTTTCAGACTTAACGATCGTTGTGGCATCATCCCCAGGGTCACGTGATCAAAATACAGACGCTTGGCAACCGACTCATATTTATGACGGTCGCCGTGTCCCAGGGGTCACGTGATCCCCTTTTGCGACCTTCTGACAAGCAAAGTCAACGGGGAAGCCAGATTCACTTAACAACCGTGTTCCTCACTTAACAACTGCAGCAATTCACTTAACAATCGTGGCAAGTAAGGTCGTAAAAGGGGGCAAAGCTCAACAAGTGTCTCGCCTAGTAACGGAAGTTTTGGGCTCAATTATAGTCATAGTTTGAGGGCTACTTGTAGGCCTCATTTTACGAGTGGTCCCTTAGCAACTGTTAGAAGTTACAACGGATCTACCTCAGAGATAGCAGCTCTTAACACACCAAGCAACGGGTTGGCATAGATGACCTCTACGGTCCCTTCCAACACTAGGGATTTTTCCACCAAGAAAGGGAAACTCTCACACTTGCGGATTTAGAAAAGGAGAAACGATCAGACTCATCTTGCTTTATCCTTTTCAAGTCCTCCCTTTTGCCACACACACAAAAAAATCTTTAATTTTCTGGAGGGGGGGGCAAACATTCTTTTCTGCTTGAGGGAAGCAACCACATCTGGCCAGGCCAGGTTTCAGCCAGATGTGAATGTATATAAAATACATTTAAAAAAAAAAATCCCTCCTCCAAATATCTTCTTGAAAAGTGGAGACGACAGAAGGGGGGGGGGGAAACAGATGTGCAGCCGGAGAATGTTTGGCTCAAATATTAACAGTTAAAACAAATGGAGACTTTATCCAAGCAAAAATATCTCCCTTTTCTTTCTTTCATTCTGCAAATGGAATGAGAATGGAATGGAATGGAATGGAATGGAATGGAATGGAATGGAATGGAATGGAATAGAATAGAATAGAATAGAATAGAATAGAATAGAATAGAATAGAATAGAATAGAATAGAATAGAATTAGAATTAGAATTAGAATTAGAATTAGAATTAGAATTAGAATTAGAATAACCGAGTTGGAAGGGACCTTGGAGGTCTTCTAGTAGTCTAACCCCCTGCTCAGGCAGGGAACCCTATACCATTTCAGACAAATGGCTGTCCAATCTCTTCTTAAAAATTTTCAGTGTTGGAGCATTCACAGCTTCTGGAGGCAAGTCGTTCCACTGATTAGCTGATTTCCTAAATTTAAATTTGATTTACCATTGCTAAGGGAGTGTAACTGCATGTTCAGGCACATGGGTCCGGAGGTCCTCTTGTGCCAGTTGACCCCCTCTGGCCACCAGACCAGAACCGCACTCACAAAGAGAGGCAACAGGCAACCTCTTGCTCTATAGATCATTTGGTTGCACTGTGGGTCTGTCAAATGATTTGGTAGATCCAGTATATCTAAAACAAAAAAAATCTCCTTCTGAAATGGGGGGGGGGGAGGCGGGCTTTTCGATGGCCACAAGGGATCCTCTGGCAGAAATCAGCTTTAATCCCGGAGACTCCCACCTGGGCATCTTGCAAAGACAATCCTTGATTTAGGAATATTTTGTTCGAAATTACGATGGTGCTAAAAAACGTAACTTACGACCAGTCCTTCCACTTACGACCGTCGTTGCATCCCCGCAAACACAAGCTCAAAATCTGAACTCTTGCCAACGGGCATCCCAGGGTCACGTGATCACCTTTTACGGTCTGCCTGGCTGGCTTATAGTCAGCAAAGTCAATGGGAGAACCTGGATTAACAGTTGTGCAATTTGCTTAACAAGTATGCAAAACAGGTCCTAAAATCAGGTGCGACTCATTTAACAATCTCATCGCTTAGCAACAGAAGTTCCAGTCTCAATTGTGGTCATAAGTCAAGGACAACCTGTAGGAGATATTCTCTCTCTTTCTCTATGTGTGTCATCTATCTATCTATCTATCTATCTATCTATCTATCTATCTATCTATCTATCTATCTATCTATCTATCTATCTATCCTCTATCATCCAGCCATCTCCCTATCTCTATCATCTCTCTTTATCATCCATCATCCAGCTATCTACCTCTATTTCTATTTATCTCTCTATCATCTCTTTATCATCATCCATCTATCTATATATATCAACCTCTATCTACCTCTATCTATATCCATCCATCCATCATCCCTCTATCATCACTCCCTATCTCTCCATCTATCTATCTCTCCCTCTTATCTATCTATCTATCTATCTATCTATCTATCTATCTATCTATCTATCTATCTATCTATCTATCTATCTATCTATCCCTCTATCATCCTTCCCTCTCTATCTCTCCATCTATCTCTCCCTCTCTCATCTATCTATCTATCTATCTATCTATCTATCTATCTATCTATCTATCTATCTATCTATCTATCCTTCCCTCTCTATCTCTCCATCTATCTCTCCCTCTCTCATTTATCTATCTATCTATTATCTATCTATCTATCTATCTATCTATCTATCTATCTATCTATCTATCTATCTATCTATCTATCTATCTATCTATCTATTTATTTATCTATCCCTCTCTCATCCCTCCCTATCTCTCCATCTCTCCCTCTCTCCCTCTCTCATCTATCTATCTATCTATCTATCTATCTATCTATCTATCTATCTATCTATCTATCTATCTATCTATCTATCTATCTATCTATCTATCTATCTATCTATCCCTCCCTCTCTATCTATCCCTCTCTCATCTATCCCTCTATCCCTCTATCCATCTATCCATCTATCTATCTATCTATCTCTATTTACACAATCGATAGAACCAAAGTAGATGGCCTACCAATTTAAAACCAAAACAATACCACGATTTAGAAGACAAGACTAAACACTGCAACGTACAGTATCTCCTGCCTGGGCTGGAAAAACTCTTCACCTCAGCAGGGATATTTACAAAAAAACCCTGAGCCAGGCGGGCTCACTTAACGCCCTGATCCAAATGCCGGTAAGAAGCACCGAGGTCTTCAAGACCTTGCAAAAAGGCCATACTGAGTTGCAGACTTCCACACATCCTGCAAAGATGGGCTACGCGGGAACCCCAACGCGCCTCCAGGCATTTTCTCTGATGCTCACCAGATCCCCTCTCCTTTCCGACTTCATCTTTTTTTTTTTTTTTTTTAAAGATCCTTTCAGCTGAAATTAAATCTTTCCCCCAACTAGATTTTCTCAAAACAGGAAACCTGCAGAGAGAGAGACACTAACTTCCCCCAACCCGGGCCTTCCTTTCTATACGGCGCACTACAGTTCCCATCATCCCCGTCCAGCACATCAGAAACATAATTCAAATGAGAAGGGAAAGCTGTGCGGTGCCTAAAAAGTCATTTTTGGGTGTGTGTTTTTTTCATCTCTGCTTTCTGTGCGGCAAAAAAATCTCACAAAGACTAGAGCAAATAACAATAAAATAAAAATAGGATTCTTCTTCTTCTTGTGCCATATCCGTTATCGGACGTTGGCGATCATGTTGGCGATCCTGTTTTTATCAGCAGCCGCACGAAAAAGTGCTGCTGAGTTTTGTCCAAACCGGTCCCTTAGATTTTGAAGCCATGATGTTCTTCTTCTGTCTGGACCTCCTTTGCCTTCAATCTTTCCCTGGAGGATTAAATGGAGTATGCCGTATTTTTCTGGGTGTCGCATCACATGTCCGAAATATTCTAACTTTCGTTTTTTAATTGTTTTGATGATTTCCCTTGGATTTCCCAGGCGGCTTATCACCTCCTCATTTCTGATCTTGTCAACCCAGCTTATACGTAACAGCCGCCTGTAAATCCACATTTCAAATGCTTCTAGTCTCTTCAGGTGGCCTTCTGTCAGAGACCAACTCTCTACTCCATAGAGCAGGATAGAAAAAACATACCATCTGACAAGCCTGATTTTCAGTCTTAGGCTTATGTCGTGACTGCAGAAGACCTTTTTCATTTTGAAGAATGCTGTTCGAGCTTTCTCTATCCTTGTCTTTACTTCAGCGGTCATGTCCCAGCTTTCATGTAAATTAGGATAGGATAGGATAGGCAGTTGAAAAATTTCCATCCGTGCCACCAGCGGGGGCCCACAGAGCCAGGCTATGAAAATCTGGATGTCTGCTAAAGATTTGTAGGTTTTCTCCCCCCCTTCTGGAAGAGAAAACTCACCTGTGTCCTTTCTGACAGGGGATTTAAACAACTTCAGGAGTGGGGGAAAAAATTAAAGTCACAGCAGCATCAATCCAGACCCTGCATCATTTTAATCTAAGTTGCAGTCGCGGGAAGATTTATAAGGCCTTTTGCTCGCTAACGGGAGCTGAGCGTAACCCCCCAACCTTTATGGCCTTCCAGAAAGCCCTTAAAAATGTGGTTTTTTCCAACAAGTCTGGGAATCTCCCAGCAATAAAGAGCTGGTGGGTTGGCTGCATTATTGGTAATATAATCCGCTCACGGTCTCGTTTTTAATTTAGTTTTATAGATTTTTATTGCCTGCAACCAATTTCGTAGTAGGTTTTAATAGGAGGTTTTATTGTACTCTGGCTAAAGTCATTTTGTATGAGGTGGTTTGCGGTGTATGGAAGGAAGGAAGAAGGCAAGGAAGGAAGGAAGGAAGGAAGGAATAAAAGAAGGAAAGGAAGGAAATGGGAAAAGGAAGGAGGGAGGGAAAACAAGGGCAGCAGGTAGAAGAAAGCATGGAAGAAAGCAAAAGAAGGGAAGAAGGAAGAGAAAGAGAAGGAAGAATAAATAATACAAGATGGAATGACAAAGTAAGGAAAAAGGGAGGGAGGGAAGGAAGGAAGAAAGCAAGCAAGGAAGGAAGGAAGGAAAAGGAAGGAAGGAAGGAAGGAAATGGGTGGATGGGAAGGAGGGAGGGAGGAAGATAAACAAGGAAAGAAGAATAAAAGAAAGAAAGGAAGGAAATGGGAAAAAGGAAGGAGGGAAGAGAAGAACAGCAGGTAGAAGAAAAAAGGGAAAGCGTGGAAGAAAGCTAAAGAAGGGAAGGAAGAAGAGAAAGAAAAGAATAAATAATATGAGGTGGAATGAGAAAAGGAAGGAAGGAAGGAAGGAAGGAAGGAAGGAAGGAAGGAAGGAAGGAAGGAAGGAAGGAAGGAAGGGGCAAAACACACAGAGAGAGGTGTACATACATGGTATAGGTTCTCCTGCTTGAGTGGGGAACTGAAGTCCTTCAAAGTCCCTTCCAGATTCTATTCTATTCCATTCCATTCCATTTTCTATTCCATTCTATTTTCTATTCTATTCTATTCTATTCTATTCTATTCTATTCTATTCTATTCTATTCTATTCTATTCTATTCTATTCTATATTCTATATTCTATATTCTATTCCATTCCATTCTTTCATTATTCTATTGTGTTCTGTTCTGTTGTTTTGTTCTATTCTATTCTGTCTGTACACACACACACACATAAACACACACACACAAAGACCAATCACTTATATCCACTGCATCTCAAGTTGCTTTAGAATTCAACGTTTTGAGAAGACAAGACTCAATCCATAACTCGCCTTTTGTGGGATAACCTCTTAAAACTTGCTAAGTTTGGGGTAGGGCACAGGAGAATTGTTCTAGATGAATAGACAGGGCTTCCTTCCTTCCTTCCTTCCTTCCTTCCTTCCTTCCTTCCTCTTTCCTTCCTCCCTCCCTCCCTCTCTCCTTCCTTCTTTCCTTCCTCCCTCTCTCTCCTTCTCTTCCTTCCTCCCTCCCTTTCCTTTTTTCCTTCCTCCCTCCCTCTCTCCTCTCCTTCCTTCTCTTTCCTCCCTCCATCTCTCCTTCTCTCCTTCCTTCTTTCCTCCCTCCCTCCCTCCTTCCTCTCTCTCTCTCTCTCTCTCTCTCTTTTCTTTTCTTTTAACAGATACATAGATGTAGCTATATAAATCCTAATACGTCTCGAACTTAGGCCACAAATGACTAGGGGAAAACTATAATTGCAAGACAGCCTGGGAGAAAAAGCTCCAGCAACAGGACTTTCTTAGAATTAAGGGCACCAGAACTTCACCCCACAGGCCAATATAATTAAGATCCTGTCTTCTTTTCTCTTTCTCTCCGCTAAGCAGGAGAACATCTGGCCAACATCTGGATCGGCTGCCAGCGAGGCTTTTGACTGGCTGCCTTGGATCATTCAGCATCGCCTTTCCGTTTGCCCAAGTATAATAATAATAATAATAATAATAATAATAATAATAATAATAATAATAATAATAATAATAATAACAACAACAACAACAACAACAATAATAATAACAACAACAAAACAACAAAACATAATAATAGTAGCAATAGTAACAACAACAACAACAATAATAATAATAATAATAAAAATAATAAAATAGTTGGAAGGGACCTTGGAGGTCTTCTAGTCCAACCCCCTGCTCAGGCAGGAAACCCTATACCATGTCAGACAAATAGTGACAGGGGGATTTAAATAATTTAAGGGGGGAGATTTCCTACTGCTCCCTCCAACTGTCCAGGCCCCCAACCTGGGTCAGCCACTTTGATGGGAGAGGAAAAGGATGCTGCGGTTGCTAGGCACCCACCAGTCACCTAGCAACTGTCAGAACAGTGGACCAGGTCACCTATATCTTCTCTCTTGGAGAAGACGGGAGATTTTTTTTTCCCCTCCTATACCGCCAACCCCATCACAACCCTGGGTGTGGGTGATCAAGGTCCTTTCGTCACGCCTCAGGTCCCGATTGGCTGAAGATGGGTCAAATTTTAATCATCGTTCAGCGCCAACTTGAATTCCGGCTCCAAGCTGGCACGGCAGGATTCCTTGCCAAAGGGCAAGGAAGCAGAAACCGGCCATCGATCAGCTGCGCGAGAGCTTAAGACATTATGAAAAGCAAAACTTACAGGCAGTTCTCGAGTTACGACCGTAACGAGCAGGCTCCATTACGGTCGTAACTTGAGGACCTGTAGTTTGCTCATTACGGTCATGAGGATGGTGACGGTCAGGCGACAGACCCGATTTTATGACCTTTGGGGGGGGGGGCAGTTATGAAATGACCACTGTGGCCCTTAAGCAAATATTATGGTCGTAAAAGCAAGCACTGCAGTCATTAAGCAAGGCAACGGTTTTTTATGGGCACGGTCTTGACAGAAACTGGAAGCTAAGTGCTGATTTTATGACCCTTTTTTTTTTGCAGTGGCCACTAAGCGACTCTGCGGTCGTTAAGCAAATGCCACAGTCAGTAAGTGAATCAATGGCTTGCTATGAGCCCAATTTTGATACCAATTGGAACTAAATGCCGATTTTATGAGTTTCTTTGCAGTGGTCACAAAGCAACTCTGCAGTCGTTAAGCAAACGTCACTAACTGAATCAATGGCTTGTTCTGAGCCCAATTTTGATACAAACTGGAACTAAATGCAGATTTTATGAGCTTCCTTGCAGTGGTCACTAAGCAACTCTGCAGTCCTTAAGCAAACACCACAGTCGTTAAGAGGATCAATGGTTTGTAATGAGCAGATTTGCTGAAAGCTGGGAGTCAATGCTGGTTTTTAGCAAAACCGTCATAAAACGGGGTCAAGCGACTGCAGGATGCTGCTAATGGCCGTTAATGTGACCTAACTGCCAAGCCTTTCAAATCCTGGCCACCAGATAGGTCTGCTGGAACTCTGAACGGTCACTAAATGATCGGTCATAAAGCGAGGACTCGCCGTACTATGCTGATTTTACTACCTCGAGTTTACAACATCACCAGCTGTATTTGCAGCAGGTCACAACGGCGGCCGAAGGGCAACCGCCGTAAGTCAAGAGCTTGTATGGGACTCACAGACCTTGGAAAATCAGAACAGTTCAGAGGTAGTCCTCAACTTACAACCGTTCGCTTAGTGACCGTTGAAGCTTACGACGGCACGGAAAAAAAGCGACTTAGGAATGTTTTTCACACTTTGCAGCATCCCCAGGGTCACGTGGCCCCATTTTATGACGGTTTTGCTAAAAAACCTGACATGGATTTCCAGCTTTTGGCAAATCGGTGCTCGTTACTAACCACTGATTCGCTTAATGACCGTGGCGTTTTGCTTAATGACCACTGAGTTGCTAATTGGCCACTGCAAAGAAAGCTCATAAAAATCCGCATTTGCTTCCAGTTTTTATCAAAACTGTGCCCCCGGCAAACCACTGATTCGCTTAACGACTGTGGCGTTTGCTTAATGACCGCCGAGTCGCTGTGATTGCAGCATCCCTCAGGGTCACATGATCAATATTCGGACGCTTGGCAACTGACTCAGGTTTATGACGGTTGCAGTGTCCTGGGGGGGGGGTTCACGTGATCCCCTTTTGCGACTTTCTGATGAGCAAAATCAATGGGGAAGGCAGATTCACTTAATAAACGTGTAACTCATTTAACAACTGCGGTGGTTCACTCAAGAAAGGTTGTAAAATGGGGCAAAGCTCATTTAACCACCGTCTTGCTTAGCAATCGAAATTCTGGACTCCGTTGTGGTCGTAAGTTGAGGACTACCTGTATTTATTTTATTTAAACGCTTTCTACATCCACCCGTTCTGAGTAGTCCAGGGGGGTCTTCAAACTTGGCAACTTTAAGACTTGTGGACTTCAACTCCCAGAATTCCTCAGGATTCTGGAAATTGAAATTCACATGTCTTAAAGCAGGCTGGCTGAAGAATTCTGGGAGTTGAAGTCCACAAGTCATAAAAGGGCCAGGTTTGAAGACCCCTGTTTAAGAGGAATGGATTTCAATTTAAGAGGGATGGGTTTAAATCCCAGAATTCCCCAGTCAGCATGCTTTAAGAGGGGTGGACTTCAACTCCCAGAATTCCCCAGGCAGCATGCTTTAAGAGGAATGGACTTCAATTCCCAGAATTCCCTAGCCAACCTGCTTGAAGATGGGTGGACTACAACTCCCACAATTCCCCAGCCAGCCTGCTTTAAGACATGTGAACTTCAATTCCCAGAATCCCCGTGCCAGGAAGTCCACACATCTTAAAGTTGTCAAGTTTGAAAAACTCTGAGCTAGGGTGATACAGGATTTAATTTGGAGTGAGGAGGGGAACTGGAGAAGGCAGGGCGGTTATTCAGAGGCTGATGACATCAGGAGGCAGAGTATAAGTCCCTCATCAATTAGCAATTGCAACGTGCTAATTGCAATGTGTTCTGTAAACAGCGAGTTCATTAAGCTGGAGGGAGGGAGGGAGGGAGGGAAGGAAGGAAAAAGGGAGGGAGGGAAGAAAGGAGGGAGGGAGAGAAGGAAGGAAGAGAAGGCAGGGAAGGAGGGTGGAAGGAAGGGGAGGGGAGGAAAAAGAGAGGAAGGGAGGAAAGGAAGGGAGGGAGGAGGAAGGGAAGGAGGAAGGTGAGGGAAGGAAGGAGGGAGGGAGGGAGGAAAGGAGGGAGGGAGGGAGAGGATGGATGGAGGGAGGGAGGGTGGAAGGAAAGTGAGGGGGAGGAAAAAGGGAGGGAGGGAGGGAAGGAAGGAAGGCAGGCAGGTGAGGGAAGGGAGGATAAAGAGAGGGAGGCAGGAAAGAAAGGAGGGAGGGAGGGAAGGAAGGAAGGGGAAAGAAGGGAGGGGGAAGGGATCCAACCTAAAGCACAGCACATTTTTTTAACAGTACATTTTTTTAAAGACTTCATATTTTCGTTTGAACACCAGAATATTCTTGTAGCTGATTAGACGAAAAAAAACAAAGCAGACTCGAAAATACGAAGATCAGAGCAAAACTCCCCCAGCTTCTCTGCAAGCGGAAGACGCGGAGAAGGGCGCACGTGCCAGATGCAATTTTCGATACGGCCCATAAAGGAAGCGATTAAAACCACACAGCCTTTCTTCAATTCAGTAGGAGAAATGTTTTATATGATTAACCAATGCTACCTAATTCAGCTATTGGGACTACATCTCCCATCTCTTGCAGCTGGGGACGATGGGGCCATCCACCAAGGGACATCGGCTATCAATGCTAAACAGTAAACTCTACATCCAGCGGAACTGCACGTAGTCCTCACACGTACGACCGAAAACAGCATCCTCACGGTCATGTGATCAAAATCCAAGAACTTTAGCAACCGGCATGTATTTATGACGGTCCCAGCATCCCAGGGGGGTCAGGTGATCACCCTGTGACCTTCCCAGCCGGCTTCCGACAAGCAAAGTCAAGGGGGGAAGCCGGATTCACTTAATGACCGCAGTGATTCGCTTAACAACTGCAGTGGCAAAAGAAAATTGTAAAATGGGGCAAAACTCACTTAATAACCACTCCGCTTAACAAGGGAAATTCTTGTCTCAATTGTGGTCGTAATTCGAGTACTACTACGTGTAACTTGGCAACTGATTCACACTTACGACGGTCGCAATGTCCCGGGGTCACGGGATGCCCTGTTGCAACCATCTGACAAGCAAAGTCAATGGGGGAAGCCAGATTCACTTAACAACCGTGTTACGGACATAACAACTGCGGTGATTCCCTTCACAAGTGTGGCAAGGAAGGCCGTAAAACGGGTTCCAAAGTCACTTAACAAACGTTTCACTTAGCAGCAGAAATTTTGGGCTCCACGGTGTCCGTAAGTCGGGGATTGCCTGTACTTGGTGACAAAATTTAGCTGTACAGGGAACCCCTTAGATCCAGATTCTTTACGTGAAATACCCTAATTTTATTTATTTATTTTTAAAATATGTTTTATTGTGTTTTTTTTTTTACATATCCCCATCAATATTTGGTAAACAGCGTGTTGTCTGGGTTTGTATTTACAAATAATCAATAACAGTTTCTATAGTTCCATATTCCACATAGTAGCTTTTTTTCTGCACGTTGGTCTGATTCCCTAATTCCTTTTCCTCCATTCTTTTCCCGGTGACACAATTTTAGATTGCGAGTTTCTTGCGGCACAGATTTACACACTCGCCCGTGCCATTGAATAGAAGGATGAAGTGAGATTTAGCCTTTGGTCAGGCCCACCAACATAATGATCCAATTTATGGGGTGGTGGGAGAAACTGAGATAGCCTCCCCCACTGCAAACGAGTGGGAAAACTCAGGGACAAGTGTGTAAGCTTGTGTAAGCCCCCCCCCCCCCCAAATATCTGGCCTTATTAATACACTAAAGCAGAAGCTTGTCCACCCGAAGGATAAAACACCCAGACACAAACTGAGCAACATGGTATATGCCAGGGGTCTTCAACTTGGCCCTTTTATGACTTGTGGACTTCAACTCCCAGAATTCCTGAGCCAGCATGGGGGAATTATGGCCCTTTCATGACTTGTGGACTTCAATTCCCAGAATTCCTGAGCCAGTATGGGGGAATTATGGCCCCTTCATGACTTGTGGACTTCGACTCCCAGAATTCCTCAGCCAGCATTGGGGAACTATGGCCCCTTCATGACTTGTGGACTTCGACTCCCAGAATTCCTCAGCCAGCATTGGGGAACTATGGCCCCGTCATGACTTGTGGACTTCGACTCCCAGAAATCCTCAGCCAGCATTGGGGAACTATGGCCCCTTCATGACTTGTGGACTTCGACTCCCAGAATTCCTCAGCCAGCATTGGGGAACTATGGCCCCTTCATGACTTGTGGACTTCGACTCCCAGAATTCCTCAGCCAGCTTTGCTGGCTGAGGAATTCTGGTAGTTGAAGTCCACAAGTCATAAAAGGGCCAAGTTATATGCAGTACAGTGCAGTGAGCCATGTGCAGATCTGTACATCGGGGAAACAAAACAACAACTTCACAAACGGGTGGCACAACATGGGAGAACAAACCCATCAGGACAAGAGTCAGCAGCCCATCTGCATTTAAGAGACGAAGGCCGCTCTTTCGAAGACAGCAAAGCCCACATTTTGGACAGGGAGGACCGCTGGCTTGAAAGAGGGCTCAAAGAGGCCATCTAGGTCAAAATTGAACAGCCCTTCCTCAACAGAGGGGGGGAGGGATACGACATCATCCATCTCCAGTCTAGGACACGGTCCTTTCCGCAGTTCCAAGAAGGCTCCACACCCATTTGCACCACTCAGGTGACCCTGAGGACACAGGTGAACCTCCAGGTGACCTCAACGACTCTCTAACAGAAGGCAAATGACCGGCTGTCTGCAAAGAGTATAAATCCTTCCATTCCCCACCATCCAGTCAGAGCTGAAGAAGCTTCTGGGATGAGAAGCGAAACGTCTTCAAGGAAAAACAAGGAAGTCCAGTTGCCTCCTGAAAAAAGCACCTTTGGGACATCTTGCCTTATTATGTCTTCGGAGAGTCATAAAACTCGGAAACAGTATCAATTTCTGCTTCTTGGCGAGTGACACACGTGGTCCTCTACCTACAACAGTTCACTTAGTGACCGTTTGAAGTAACAACGGCTCCCCAAAAAAGGGACTTCTGTTTTTCACACTTACGACCGTTGCAGCGTCCCCCGTGGCCACGGGATCAAAATTCGGACGCTTGGCAACTGACTGGTATTTATGACGGTTGCACAGCGTCCTGGTAGGTCACGGGATCCCCGTTTGCGACCTTCTGACAAGATTAGTCAATGGAGGAAGCCGGATTCCCTTAATGACCGTGTTCATAATTTAACAACGGCAGCGATTCACTTAACAATTGTGGCAAAGGTGGTTAAATGGGGCGAAATTCACTTTAACAGTCTCGTTTAGCAACAAAAATTTTGGGCCCCATTGTGGGTTGTAATTCGAGGACTGCCTGTATCGAACTTCCGAAGCCATTCACAGTGTCCGGAAATGGAATGAGCTACAGATTGAGATCATCAAGCATCCTTGATTTACGACACAGCTGAGCCCAAAATTTCCACGGCTAAGCAAGTCAGTTGCTAAGCGAGTTTTGCCCCATTTTACAAGAACTCCTTGCCACAGTTTTTAAGTGAATCACAGCAAGTGTTAAGTTAGTAATATAGTCGTTAAGCGGATCTAGCTTCCCCCCATTGACTTTGCTTGTCAGAAGGTCGCAAAAGGGGATCACAGGACCTCCTGGGACAGTGCAACCGTCGTAAATATGAACCAGTTGCCATTTTTGTTGATTTTTCATCAAGTGACCTTGGGGATGCCACAACAATCATAAGTGTGGAAAAAGAACCTTAAGTCACTTTTTTCGGGACCGTTGTAACTTTAAACCTTCACTAAACGAACTGTCGTAATTTGAGGACTATCTGTGTAAAGCAGAATAGCAGATCTGTTTGGGAGAGAAAGAAGGATCTCTACATACTCAGGCCCTAAATCCCGCAGATATCCCCCCCCCCAAATCCTTCCTGCCCTATTTTTTGCCACATGCTGGACTACCCTTCCCATCATCCCCATCCAGGTAGCCCAATATACCAAGAGGGAAGCAAACTGCCGAAGGTTCTTAATGTACAATCACTATACCTTAAGACAAGATGGCCAGTGTTTCCAAGGCAACATTTTATCCTTTATTTGTATTTCTGTATCCCACCTTTATTATTTTTACAAACAACCCAAGTCTGGCAACATATTCAACACACCTTCCTTCTCTTATGTTCCCCACAACAATAACCCTGCCAGGTGGGTTAGGCTGAGAGAGAGGGACTGGCTCAAAGTCACCCAGCTGGCTTTTCTGCCTATATAAGGCAGGACTAGAACTCACAGTATCCTGGTGATTGGCTTAGTCAACCAGCTAGCTTTCATGGCTAATGCAGGACTAGAAGTCACCATCTCCTGGTGACTGGCCCAAAGTCACCCAGTCAACTTTCGTGCCTAAGGTAGGACTAGAATTCACTGTCTCCTGGTGATTGGCTCAAAGTCACCTGACTGGCTTTCATGGCTAAGGTGGGACTAGAACTCGGCGTCTCCTGGTGATTGGCCCAAAGTCACCCAGCTGGCTTTCATGGCTAAGGTGGGGCTAGAACTCATCGTCTCCTGGTGATTGGCCCAAAGTCACCCAGTCAGCTTTCATACCTAAGGCAGGACTAGAACTCACCGTCTCCTGGTGATTGGCCCAAAGTCACCTGACTGGCTTTCATGGCTAAGGTGGGACTAGAACTCACCGTCTGCTGGTGATTGGCCCAAAGTCACCCAGCTGGCTTTCATGGCTAAGGTGGGACTAGAACTCACCGTCTCCTGGTGACTGGCCCAAAATCACCCAGTCAGCTTCCTTGCTAAGGCGGGACTAGAATTCACCGTCTCCTGGTGATTGGCCCAAAGTCACCCAGCCGGCTTTCATGGCTAAAGTGGGACTAGAACTCACTGTCGCCTGGTGATTGGCCCAAAGTCACCCAGCTGGCTTTCATGGCTAATCTCTTCCTTTAAAGAAACCAGGTTAACAGATATGGCAACCCCCAAACCCACATGACCACCCCCTCCGTGCCCAGGATTGCACAGGGCCAGCCCAGACAAAGGTTACCCCAATACAAAAAAGAGAGCGAAAAGGCGTATATTTTCATGACGACAGCCAGCCGTAAGGATAATCAAGCAGCTGCAGCACAATCTTTACCGCCCCCCCCATTTAGCTCACCCGCAATCTAAGAATTTCTACATGCCCCCCAAAGTTTGCCAGCTTCACCAAATTAAGCCCCATCTGTACCCTCTGCCAGTCACAACTTCTCTAAAGAAGCAGAACCCGATTTTTATTTTTCAACCAAGGAACCGAGACGTCACACGCCCGTCGCCGCTACACGCCCGTCGCCGCTACCTCCGATAATCCAACTTTTGTTGTCGAGACATTGCGTGGTGCCTTCTTTTATCCCCTTCTCAGCCTTGGGGGCGGGGGGGGGGAAGGACAAGGCGGTCGAAAAGAAACACAACTGGACAATTTCAAAAGCTTCCGTCTCATCCCACGGTTTGTTCCCACCAAACTTTGGGGAAAAGTACAAAGTTGAGGGACCCTGCTAGGCGCAACGGGGGTGGCCCCGCCAGTTCTCTCTGTTCAGGTGGGTGTGAGCGCTTACTGCCCGCGGCGGGCGCCAGACAAGTGTGCAAAGCCCATCTTGTCCTCCCACGTGGAAATCCCTGCCTTTTGCCCCGGCGTGCCAGCTCAGACACACACACACCCGAAAACGAGAAAAAGAAAAACAGCAGGGCCCCACACAAAGACACTCAATGGTTTTCACAGCAAATTATCTTCCCGTTTAATCCAAAAAAAAAAAAAAAGTCCCTTGGCCACCCTGCAAATTATTCAAAGCTGAATCCCGGGCGTGAATTTTTACGGGGACATTCCCGTCAAATTTATATATATATATATATATTGGCAGGGCCAGCCGTCTGAAAGGAAAGCGCTTTGCCACCCGGATTAGCTGCGATACCCATCTTGATTCGGGAGCGATCAAGCAAATCAGAAGCGCTTGCCCAAAGTTGGATATTATTTTTTGCAAAACAAAACAAAACAAAAAACAAAAACCCTTCATCCGAGGATGCTTTTCAAGAGAAATGAAATATTCACGAGCAAACGGGAAAGGATCTGGCGGGCTTGCAGGTTTTTAAAAGATGAACGAGCGGGAGACCCAGATGTTAACAAAAATCAGGAAAACAGAAGATCGAAGAGAACCGAGGGATAAAGACGGTTTTTTTAAGACCGAGAAAGAGGTAAAGTAACTTGAGCGTGACGACGACAACAAACGTTGAGCTGTGTGTCATTTCAAAATAAGCAAGTGGGAGGGGGGGGGACACACACACAAAAAAAAGACTTGGTTCAGTTGGGAGAAACCGCAACTGTCAATGCTGGCAAGAATTCCTGTGATTTAAAAAAAAAAAGTGTGTTTTGCCTAGAAATGACGCTTTCCTTTTAGACAATACTGTTGTGACAACTGACACTCCATTTTTACGTGTATGGCAACTGGGGGGAGGGGGGGGAAACATGAGTTAAATATAAGGTGTTACAAGAAGTAAAAGGAGGATTGGGTGGAGTTTACCCGGTTTGAAATTTTTAAGAAGAGATTAGACAGCCATTTGTCTGAAATGGTGTAGGGTTGGACTAGATGACCTTCAAGGTCCCTTCCAACTCTTGTCATTCTATTCTAAATTGCATTTTGCAGTTGTTTGCTGTTGGTTCAGACGTAGAGGAAAGAGAGGTTTTTGTTGCGAAATAGAAGATTTGGGGAGCTAGAAGGACATGACCTGATATTTGGGTGGCATGGATGTTTTGGGGGTACGATAAAGTTAAGGCTAATGTGGATTTTAAAAACCGTTACGTTAGATGTGTCATATTGACAATATGGAATAGATACAAACCCAGGCTGTGGGTTTCAGCACACACACACAAAAAAAACATTTTACAGGCAAGAAATAATAGGATAACGTATCAGAGATATTAGATTTTTGTCGAAGGAAATGCAAAATAAAATCAAGAGTAGGACTGGTGGCTGCGGGATAGAGTTGTCCATGGTTCTCTTATTTACAATTATTATTTATTTATTAAGTTTACATGCTGCCCACCTCACTCTGCAAGGTGACTTGACTGCAAGTCGGAAGGATAAATATAAAAAAACGTTAAAAAAAATATTAAAAGCACGTTTTTTCTTAGAATCACGCCGAGTCAGAATTAGGCACCAATTAAATTCCTTCAAATGAACTTTGCTGAAATTTGAAGAACAACAAGTGAAAGAATCTACGATAACGCGGGCTAAATATTCTGGCTATCATACAAATCGAACGGTGGAAAAATAAAGTGGTTGAAACAGTTTGAAATTTACACGACGGGTAAAGGTGAGAAATAGAGAGAAATTTTATAAAATGAGGTACAGGTGATCCTCGACTTTCAACAGTTCATTTAGTGACTGTTCAAAGTTATGACGTCACTGAAAAATGTCACTTATAGACTGATTTTCACACTTAACGACCGATGCAGCATCTCCCATGGTCATGTGATCAAAATTCAGATGCTGGGCAACTGATTCGTATTTATGACGGTCGCAGCGTCCCGGGCGGGATCACGTGATCCCCTTTTGCGACCTTCTGACAAGCAAAGTCAGTGGGAAAGCCAGATTAATTTAACCTTGTTACTAACTTAATGACTGCAGTGATTCGCTTAACGACTATGGCAAGAAAGGTCGTAAAACGGGGCAAACCTCACTTAACAACAGAAAATGTGGGCTCAATTGTGATCGTAAGTCGAGGACTACCTGTACTGTTAATATATGTCACCAGAAAAACTGTCTAGATTGGTATAAAGATATTTCAAATTTATATTGTAAATGTGAACAGGAAGAAGGGACATTTTAGCATCTTCGATATACATGTAAATCAGCTAGAAAAACTTGGGTTTCTTACATCCACTGATTCAGGGGAATTTAAAAGATTAATGTACAATTGAGGCCAGAGGTTTTCCTTTCAGGATGGATGGACAAAAATCAGGGGATTTTATTTTTATAACGTGATAACTGCAGCGAGATTATTGTATACACAAAGATGGAAAAATATGACACTGCCTACAGTGGAGAAATGGATAGTGAAGATAACGGAACTTGCTGAGATGACTAAATTGACTTCCTCAATCAGAGAAAAGACATTATCTTCTGTTTATTGCTGACTGGGCCTTTTATAATTTATAGTTTTGATGCTTAGACAGGAGGGATTATAGAAAGAAGAGTGTTCAGTTTTAACCCCAGAGTAAGAAGTAAATTTATAAGTGTACCTTTTTTCTTTCTTTTCTTTTCCTTTCTTTCTTGCAGTTTTAATTTTCTCTTTGATTTCTTTTTCTCCTTTTTTCTTACTTTATATTCATTTGCACTGATTTTTAATCTCCCATCTTAAAAATCTTTACTGAAAAGTACATATTGAAGAAAAAACCATTACAAGTCTACTATCTCTATCATATCTATCTCTATCATTATCTATCTATCTATCTGTCTGTCTGTCTGTCTATCTATCTAGTGTCTAACGTCTCTAATATCTATCATTATCTATCTATCTCTGTCTGTCTGTCTGTCTGTCTGTCTATCGATCGATCGATCTATCTAGTGTCTAACGTCTCTAATATCTATCATTATCTCTGTCTGTCTGTCTGTCTGTCTGTCTGTCTATCTATCTATCTATCTATCTATCTATCTATTTTTAAATGTATTTGCTGCCTATCTCTCTGTCATCAAGCTCTGGGCAGCTTACAAACTGATAAAATGATATTATAAAAGCTTAAAACAGTAAGACATTAAGTAAGTAAATACATTTATCCTAATTATTCTCTTTCAGTCAACAGAAAGCCATTGGCTGTTTCTCTTGCTGCCAATTTATCCCGGCAATGAAGAAACTTGAATATTAAAAATAAAAAAAAACATCTCCAAAAAGTAAAGAGCTGTTAAATAATGAACCCAATTTCTTAAAAAGGTGGCAAGCTGCCGCTTGGCTGCATAATGGCTTAATCTGGATTCCTTTCCTGAAAGGGGAGGGTATGGTGGGGTGGACTGGATGACCTCTAGGGAACCTTCCCTTCATATGATTCTATGGTTAAAATTTCCCGTTTCTTCCGGCAAATTTGAACATTTCCCAAATTGACAACAGAAAAGTGGGAGGAAAAAACAATCCCATCACATTTTAGAAGTAAATAGGAAAAAATATATGAAATCATTGCCTAGAAAAAAAACCACTTTTCCAAGTATGGGAAGAAAAAAAAGTTGCACTAATAAATTGTCCACTTGAATCAGTCTCCCAAATAGAAGAAGCACTTTTCTGGAAAATCGGGAATCCTGCTGTGTTTTGTTTGGGGGAAAAGTGGATTGCTGGATACCGTTTGGGGGGGTCAACATGTCATCTAAGTGGGGTGAACAGAAGCAAATTCAATTTATTTGTCAGAAATTGAACAGATAAATACATAATAAAGTCCCAGGCACTAGGTTTAAACCCTCCAGGCTCCTTCAACAAATCCTTTGGGCCAACATCTGTAGCAAATTAAGAAATCAAACCAGATTTGATTCCAACATGTTAAACAAGCATCTTCTCTTCTCTTCTGGAGCTGCTAAAGATTCAGCTGGCTTCAAACCCAAATCCTATTTTAGCAATGAACAGGGGGAAAAAACAAAAAAAAACCTCCACTTCCTCAAGACGCAGATTAACTGTGCAACCTCTGAGCATATTTGTTATCGTGGATTCATCTCCCACAAGGAGGACTAGCCACTTCGCTGATTTAAATCCAGCAATAATAACTTAAATTAACATTGCTGCCCGACTCCTATCAATGCAACAACAATAACAAAAGATCAACGCAAGGAACAAGCATTGGGAAAGCTCACTTTTCTTGCAAAACACACCCTGGAGTCGTTTTAATATAATTTTCCTCCCCTCCCTAACCTTAAAGAAGCAGCCGGAGATGAAAACAAAGAGAAAAAGTTTGCATTTGGAAATAAAAACGGGCCGATTCGCCACAGGCTCAAATCTTCTTCATTCATGCCTGAATTGCACCACAGGTAGTAGCACGCACTTTTGCATTAGGAATTAAACCAACAGGTAGCAAATAACATTTCCCCCCCCCTCGTCCCGGCCCTTAACCCCAAGGAAATTCCAGATCCAGTTGCGCAATGACTCTTAAGACGTGTCTCTTCAGCTCCCCGCAAATTTTTGACATATTTTTTGATACGTGAGCGACTGCTGCCACGGCTATTTTAAACCACGAAGCACAAGGAAAACCTATCCCACAAGCTGGGGCAGGTCGAGACGCAAAGCAGGCCTTCGAAAGTTAAAGGAGAGTTGTTGGTAAATGTCAAGCTTCTAGACCTCACTGGGCGCGCTTCCTTGCTCTATCGCACCGTAAGCAGAAATCAAAAAGATGGTGCGCAATTAAATTAAACAAGAGTTAGATTATTTCCCCTTTCAAGCTGGCCGGCCTGCTTGGATGTATCCGAATATTGCCACAATCCACAAGTTTGTCAAATTTAAAGCACACCTTTAAATTTCCCCAAGGGTGGCTTAGCTGACTTAGAATTTTTTTAAAAAAACCACAACAAGGAAAAAGCAATCTAAAATAATTTGCACAATCCCTGGGCGTGGAAACACTTCTATACAATCCTCGGTGTTCTTCAACACAAATCAAAATACCTTTCCCCAAACACCTTAAAATTGGTTACTATGATAACACATCTCCTGGTTTAAATTTTCTTTGCCATTGTTTTCCCTTGGGACTTCTCTCAATGAAACAATGGCCTAAAAAATGTTGATAAAGCTGAGATAAAAATAAGTACATGTTGTTGTTTTTTTAAGGCCGATAATTTTGGGCTCTTGTTTGCAAACCTATTCACCCGTCTCTCCTTCCCCAAAGGAAGCCTCTTAGTGCATATCTAAGCGTAGCAAATTTAATTTAATTTAATTCACGCTCACTCAAAAAAGGGTGCACTCTCTTTTAAGGTCAGAATAATCTATATTTTATGTGCCAAAAAAACCCCTCTGACACTAATTGTCATGCAAAAGTCCTGAAAAATTCAATGCTATTGATTGGGGGTCCCCGATATACAAGCGTGCTTTTTTTCTATTGTACGCCTGTTGAAATATGTACAGACACACACACACACACACACGTATGAAGAAAAAACACATACATGAACCTCCCCAGTAAACTTTTTTAATCCGGAAGGTTTGCCGTGTGTTAATTTTATCGCAGCCTATAAACAAAGAGGCACGTGCCATTTAAAAAATTAACAATGTTAATTTTGTGTTGACTGATCATAATACACCTCGCCCGATGTATGACATAACACGGGTGGCGATCCGTGACAATCTTAACACTGAAAAAATTCTGCATTTTCTTACGAGAGCCATATAGAAAATAACAAAAAATTTAAAAGGTTTGGGGATTTTGGGGGGGCCTGTGTTGCATCCATCCACCGTTCTGTGTGGAACTGAGCAAGATTAGGAATTCTGAACGGATGTAAATGCAGATTTTTTTTCTCTCCCCCAGTTGTGGCGCTGGACAATGGCATCTATCACCCCGCCCTCCGCGGCTGTGAACCATGGGTTTCAGAAACCAGTGGCAAGGCAAGGCAAGGCAATCCAATCTTAAGACCAAGACAGTTTAAGGAAGATAATGGAAAATAAAGAGAATCCAAATTGGAAAAAAAAAAGGGAAGGGTTAGAAAAAATCACAATATTTGTGTGTCCTTCCAAGGCTTGCCTTAACCTCAGCTGTTCCAACCAATTTTATTATGATTTTATTTTTTAAAAAAAGCCATTTAATCTGGATGGATTCCTTTGCAACCAGGAAAAAAAAAAACAGCGATGTGAATTTTTGCAGATTTCCCCAAAAAAATCCAAGACAGAAAAGGGAAACCACTTTGAACCCTCTTTTTAAACGCTCCCCTGTTGTTGTTGTTGTTTTGTTTGTTTGTCTGAATTAGGGCAGGTGCAGTTTTGCCAAGGAAACACACACACACACACACCCAAACAGGATGCAGCATGATGGGGTTTTTTTTGCAAAAAATAAAAAATAAAAGGCACGAAACCTCCCATTTAATTGCATTTAAGGAAAGCGACCCTATTTAATAGGGTCACTCGGGTCCCAATTTTGGAAAGGGGGGGAGGAGGGGGGGAAATGAGGAAGGGGTGGATTGCAATCTGCAAATTTGGTTTAAAGATAGACACCCCCCCCTCCATACAATCCCACCCCATATTATGCAATTGCACAATAACCCCCCATCCCACTGTTTGCAAAGAGTGGGCACAAAGAAGGACCCCCACCACTGCAGTTTCCTGGGCTCTTCTCCAGGGGAGGGGGCTTCCCCCCCCGTTTTCCCGGGGAGGGGGGTAATAGCAAGCTTTCCCTCTCCCCACCGCCTCTCCCCACCCCATTATCCCGACGACACCCCTCCGCTTTGCAGAGTGACAGGCGACTTCAGGGTGAAGGCAGGGCCGAGACCCTCTCCCTGCAGTTTTTTTTAAAGGGGAGGGGGCTTCTCGGCCAAGGCTTTCCCAGCGAAGAGGGTCCTGACAGCCAGCTTTGCATTTCCTTCTTCGCCCCCCCCTCATCCTGACCCCCGCTTTGCAAAGAGGGCACAGCCGGGACCCCCAAGACACTTTCCTGCGCTCAGAAGGGGAGGGGGCTTCAGAAAAAGATTGTTTTTCCGGGGAAGGGGGGGGCGTCAGGCTGGTCTGCCTCTCCTCTTCCGTCCCCCCCCACATCATCCCACTTTGCAAAGAGGGGAAGGACACCCCCCCTCTCCTGCCGTTCCTGGCTCTAGGAAGGGGAGGGGGCTTCAGAATAAGGTTTTTCCAGGAGGGGGGCAGCAGCCAGCTTTGCATCTCCTCCACTCCCCCCCCTGCAGACCCCCCGGCTATCCAATGAGGACACGGCCGGGACCCCCAATAGTTCCCTCCTCTCTAAAGGGGAGGGGGCTACCCGCCGAGATCAGCTCCGTTTTTCCTGGGGAGGGGGCGCCGGGCTGCCCTTCCCCCCCCTCCATGCAGACCCCCCCGGCTTTGCAAAGGGGGCGCAGACCCTCACCCGCCGTTCCCCACTCTAAGAAGGGGAGGGGCTTCCCCGGCGAGACCAGCTCCGCTTTCCCGGGGGAGGGGTCGCCGGGCTGGTTCGCCTCTCCCCCCCCCTGCTGACCCCCCACCCGCCGTTCCCCGTTTGCAAAGGGGGGCCGGGACCCCCAAGACAGTTCCCCCCTCTCTAGGAAGGGGAGGGGGCTTCCCCGGCGAGACCCGGGGGAGGGGGTCGCCTCGGCCCCCCCAGCTGCCCCCCCGCAGCCCCCAGCCCCGTCCCGGCCGCCCCCTCCCCATCCCCGCTCTCACCTTCCGGCGCTTGTCGGCGAAGGGCAGCGCCGGCCAGGGCATGGCCCGCGTCGCCTCCTGCCAGCGCGGCTGCTCCTGCTCGGCCGAGACGAAGACGATCTCCAGGCGCTGCGGCGGCGGCGGCGGGCGGGACGGGGCGGCCGCGGCGGCGGAGGCTCCCCCGGTGGCGGAGGAGGCGCCCTCCGGGCCGCCGGGCTGGAAGCGCGCGTAGAAGGCGGCCAGGTTGGCGGCCACCTGGGCGCAGGGGCCCCCGCCGCAGTAGCCGAAGAAGAGCCCCACCAGCGAGACGCCCCGCGCCGGCAGCAACGCCGTGGCCACCGCCGAGCCGTCGGGCGCCGCCAGCGCCTCGCCCAGCAGCTCGGCCAGCGCAGCCATGCCCGCCGCCCAGCCCGCCCGGCCAGCCAGCCAGCCGCCGCCAGGGGGCGCTGCCGCACCCACTGCCCCGCGTGGCGCTCCACGCCCCCCGGCACACGCCCCCCCGGCACGCCCCCCGCGCAGGCCCCGCCCCGCCCGGCGCCCCGCCCGTCCGCCCGCCCGCTCGCAACGCCAGCTGGCCGAGTTTGGGGGTCGTGTGAAGGCGCGCGCGGGGTTCGGGTGGGGGAGGGTTCCAGCTGGAAGTTTTTAAGAAGAGACTGCCTGAGGTGGTATATAGGTCCTCCTGCTTGAGCAGGGGGGGCTGGACTAGAAGGCCTCCAGGGTCCCTTCCAGCTCTATTCTGATGGGTTGAAACGGTAGAGGGTCTCCTGATTGAGCGGGGGGCTGGACTAGAAGACCTTCAAGGTCCCTTCCAGCTCTATTCTGATGGATTGAAACGGTAGAGGGTCTCCTGCTTGAGCAGGGGGCTGGACTAGAAGATCTCCAAGGTCCCTTCCAGCTCTAGTCTGATGGATTGAAATGGTAGAGGGTCTCCTGCTTGAGCAGGGGGCTGGACTAGAAGGCCTCCAGGGTCCCTTCCAGCTCTATTCTATTCTATTCTATTTTTTGAGGGGGGGTGGTAGGAGGGAGGGGCAGGGGGAAGGGGGCACTGGCTGGGCTGACCCCCAAGTGCTCAGACACCAGCTAGCCGAGTTTGGGGTCGTGTGAACGCACGCTGGGTTGGGGAGTTCTTTTTGAGGGGGGGCGGTAGGAGGGAGGGGCAGGGGGATTGGGTTTGGGGGGAGACACCAGCCAGCCAAGGTTGGGTTGTGTGAACGCAAGTGGGGTTGGGGTTTCTTTTAGGGGGGTGGTACGAGGGAGGGGGCAGAGAGGAAGGGAGGCTGGGTTGGCGGGAGCTAATCCCCGTGCCTTCAGCTGCCAGCTAACCGAGTTTGGGTCAAGAGGGTCGTGTGAATGCAGGCCATGTTGGGATTCCTTTTGGGGGGGTGGTAGGAGGGAGGGACAGGGGAAAGATGGGGCTGGGCGGGGAAAACACCACACTCATCCGCTAGCCAGCTGGGGGTTCTTTTAAGCAGGCTGTGCGAGGAAGGGGCAGGGGGGAACGTGGGGGGGTCGGGTTGGGGGGGGGAATACGGGCGCTCAGTCTCCAGCCAGCCAAGGTTGGGTTGTGTGAACGCAGGCGCAGTTGGGAGTTCTTTTGGGGGGGTGGAATGAGGGAGGGGCAAACAGAAGATGGTGGGGGACGTTGGGGGAGGGACCCACGGACACTCAGAGGCCAGTCTGCCGAGGTTGGGCCGGATGGTTTGTGTGAACGTGGGCCATGTTGGGGTTCCTTTTGGGGGAGCAGAACGAAGGGACAGGGGAAGGTGGGGGGCTGGGTTGGTGGGGTCTTTTAGGGGCCAGTATGAGGAGGGGCAGAAGGGAAGGGGATCTGGCTTGGGGGGGAACCGCAAGCGCCCAGCCACCAGCCAGCGGAGTTTGGGCCAGGAGGATTGTGTGAAGGCAGGCGGGTTTTGGGGGGGGGGAGTGGTATATGGGAGGGGCAAAGGGAAGGCGGCTGGGTTGGGGGAGGAACCGGGTTAAGGGTTCACTTTCCAGCAGGGCAGGCATTTATAAGCCTCAAGTTCCCATGAGAAACACTCTAATTCATCTTGGTCAACTATTGATTCTCAGTTTATAACTCTATAGCCAGCCTATGAATTCTGGGAGTTGAAGTCCACAAGTCTTAAAGTTACCAAGTTTGGAGACCTCTGATCTAAAGATCTAAACATGGTTTCATCCCAACTTTACTTCCCAAAGCCTCACCATGTCTTTTCCTCCCCTTTCACTCTCCCTAAAACAACCTTGTAAAGTAGGCTGGACCAGAACCAGGAGCTTCGAATCACCCAGTGCCTTTCAAGGGCGGTGGGTGGACTCGAACCCAAATCTTCTCTGGTCTTGGTAGAAAAAGTGTGTAGGGGGGGAAACGGAAGGTCTGGCGAAATAAGAGGATAGTGCCAAGCTGTTTTTTGGGAAAGTGCAACCGTCATAAGTACATGCCAGCTGCCAAGCATCCAAATTTTGATCACATGACCACGGGGATGTTGCAAAAGTCGTAAGTGTGAAAAACGGTCATAAGTCACTTTTTTAGCAGTGGGGAATTCTTAAATCCGCCCATCATAAAGGAAGATTGGCTGGGGAATTCTGGGAGTGGAAGTCCACCCACCTTAAAGCATGGCTGGCTGGGGAATTCTGGGAGTGGAAGTCCACCCACCTTAAAGCATGCTGGCTGGGGAATTCTGGGAGTCAAGTCCACCCCTCTAAAGCATGCTGGCTGGGGGATTCTGGGAGTGAAGTCCGCCCCTCTTAAAGCATGCTGGCTGGGGAATTCTAGGAGTGGAAGTCCACCCATCTTAAAGCATGGCTGGCTAGGGAATTCTGGGAGTCAAAGTTCACCCCTCTTAAAGCATGCTGGCTGGGGAATTCTGGGAGTGGAAGTCCACCCACCTTAAAGCATGGCTGGCTGGGGAATTCTGGGAGTGGAAGTCCACCCACCTTAAAACTTCTGAGGTTGAGAAACACTGGTTTAAGTTGATAAAGGCTGCTTTCCTGCAAGACAAGCCAGGTTTGGCTTTGCTTCTTAAAAGATTGGCACGCCACCATACCAGCCACCCTCTCGGGGGACAGAAGACATCGCCCCAAACAACCAAGATGGCTGAGTGGAGTTTTCAGAAGGACAAGCCGAGGTGAGACCCCGCAAATCTTGGAAAAACTACGATTTTCCAACTTGCATGAGAAAAAAGCCACTGCGGTAGCTGTGAGGTTCGGGCGCCCCCTTGTGACAGCTAAGGAGCCCTGCATTTTGAAAAGAATTTTATCTTTTTGAAATGTATTTTACTGGATTTAATAAGAATAATAGAATACAGCTGGAAGGGACCTTGGAGGTCTTCTAGTCCAGCCCCCCACTTAAGCAGGAGAACATATATCATGTAGTGACTGTCTACTCTAGCCTCTTCTTAAAAATCTCCAGTGATGGAGCGCCCACGATTTCTGGAGGCAAGCTGTTCCACTGGTTAATTGTCCTCACTTTAATTTAATTTAATTCATTGATTTAAAAATCTTTTCTTGGCAGGGCTTGGGGTGGATTTCCTGTGTGACTCCCATTTGATATTGGTTTTATTTTTTTTAATTATTTCTTAGATTTGTTTGCCGCCCATCTTGTTTGGTTTGCTCCCTTATGGCCGTTAAGTCGAGGACTATCTATATCTTCTCGGAGATCCTGCAGGTCTTTAAAGGGGGCTATCGTCCTTTCCCCCCAACCCCAGGATCCCCACTCCAATTTTTCTTTTTAGGACTTGATTTCCAATTCTTGTTTCTTGGCCTGCCTTAAAGGAGGTTTTGAGGACAGCAATATTCTTGTAGATAATAGAATCAAGATCACGTGAAGTGTTAATACCACTTTACAAGGCCTTGGTAAGGCCACACTTGGAATACCGCATCCAGTTTTGGTCACCACGATGTAAAAAAGATGTTGAGACTCTGGAAAGAGTGCAGAGAAGAGCAACAAAGATGATTAGGGGACTGGAGGTTAAAGCATATGAAGAACAGTTGCTGGAATTGAGTCTGTCTAGTTTAACGAAGAGAAGGACGAGGGGGGACATGATAGCAAGTCTTCCAGTATCTCAGGAGCTGCCCCAAAGAAGAGGGAGTCAAGCTATTCTCCAAAGCACCTGAAGCAATGGATGGAAACTAACCAAAGAGAGAAGCAACCTGGAATTAAAGAGGAATTTTCTGACAGAACAATTAATCAGTGGAATAACCTGCCTCCAGAAGCGGTGAATTCTCCAACACTGGAAGTTTTTAAGAAGAGACTGGACAGCCATTTGTCTGAAATGGTATAGGGTTTCCTGCCTGAGCAGGGGGTTGGACTAGATGACCTCCAAGGTCCCTTCCAACTTGATGGTGATGATGATGATGGTGATTATTATTGATCATCGCACAGTCAACCAGATGTTCAGACTGGATTTGGCATTTTTGTCTACCTAGCCAGTCCTTACCAAGGACCTGGGACAGGCAGATGTGGATGTTTAATGGTATTACAGATATCGTCGCAGAATGGAAGCAGTTCCTACTAAGGCCGCCTTTTGCAATTGACTAATGGCGAATTTGTCAATGCCAATGATGGTGTTCAAGTGGTGCTCCGGTGGTTTTGGGATTGCACCTAAGGCACCTATTACTATTGGTACCACCCTTGCTTGCCTTTGCCACAGTCTTTCTATTTCTATTTGCAGGTCTTTGTATTTTGTTATCTTCTCCAGTTCTTTCTCATATTATTATTATTATTATTATTATTATTATTATTATTATTATTATTATTATTATTATTATTATTGTTATTGTTATTGTTATTGTTATCGTTATCGTTATCGTTATCATTATATTGTTATTTTTATTGTTGTTGTTATTATTATTGCACACAATCTGCAACCATGCCCAACATTAGAACTCGACTTCAGCTTACAAGCACACGCTTAGCAGTCATCGAAACTTACAAAAGACACCCCCTCCAAAAATTATTTACCACCCATTTCTGAGTTCCGATGGATCATGTGACCACATTTCAGACACTTGGCAACCAGACTAGATTTGTGTCTGTTTGCAATGTCCAAGTAACCATGGTTTATGTTTTTTCCAGAAACCAGCCTTTACTTCCAGTTTCTGGCACAAACCACCATAGCGAACAATGGGTTCGCTTAAACAACCCTTGCATTCCCTTAACAGCCTCCCCGAAACGGGTAGGAAAATTGGACACCGTCATGTGACGACCCACTTAATGACCGACACTCGATTACGGTCGTAAGTCAAGGACGACTTGTCCTTAAAGGATCTCTTTTCAGAGAGACTTGAGATATTTGATGGGGTCAGAAAGTGAGTGTCCGATTTCTTTTGGCAGGTTCACGTCTTGACGTTAGCCACCCGTCGACCGGCTTTTACTATGTTATTTCGGAACTCTAGGGAAATAATGGCCTGCGTCAGTCCTTGTAACTTTAGGACGGCCTTTGAAGATGAACCGTCAACAGTTTTTAAAAAAATAAACAGTTAAGAAATACTCCGCTGGGTAGCGTTCACTGGAGCAGCCTTCAAGGTCTTGGAGAAGATATTCAGATGTTGGGATGTGTCTCCACCTAGAAAGACCAGAATCGTGTCCCAAAGGTGCTTTTTGAGGAGGCAACTGGACTTTCTTCTTTTTCTTTGAAGATGTTTTGCTTCTCATCTAAGAAGCTTCATCAGCTCTGACTGGATGGTGGAGAATGGAAGGATTTATACTCCTTGCAGACAGCCGGTCCTTTGCCTTCTTTTAGAGAGTCCTTGAGGCCCCCTGGAGGTTTACCTGTGTCCTCAGGGTCACCTGAGTGGTGCAAATGGGTGTGGAGCTTTCTTGGCTGCAGGATGTTTTCTGCCCTGGGTCCCTTCCCTGTTGGGAGACAGGCACACAGGCTGTTGGGGATGAGTCCGTGTTGTCTGCATCTCCAACTGAAGCGCAAATGGTTCCTGCAGCCTGCCATGTTTTCTGGAAATCCATTCATCCTCCCTCACCATTCGAAAGGTGTTCATCCCAAAGTGCATGGCTAGATGTCCATGGAGGTTCTCATAGGCTCCCCACCCATTCGCACCGCTTTGATCTATGTGCTGAGGGGAGGAGAAGTCAGATTTTGGCTTGGACTATGTAAGTATTGCTGCTCGAGTAAAGATTCTTTAAGGTAAACAATGCCTCCAAGTTCTTTGAAGAGTTTCATCTGTCGGAACCATAACACTGGCTGGGGGAATTCTGGGAATTGAAGTCCACACAACTTAAAAGTGATTGATGTTAAAACAAGACTAAGCTAAACAGCATTATGACCCAGTAGGACAATGATATCATTCATTTCATGGGGACAAAACTCACCTCTCCTTTGCTAATCCTTGCAATGCATCCACCGTCTAACCAAAAAGTTTATTTTTGTAAAACTCTTGAGCCACAAAATTAATCACCGCTGTCCAAAATGGGAACAAAAAAAGCAACAACAACAAAAAAAGAAAACAAATCACAGATACTGTGCTTTGTGTTGTAGAAAAATTAAAATAACATAACAGCACTGCACATATTGGGAGATTCCATGGTTTGAAAAATGATTGTGTAGAGGCGTCTTAATCTGCTTACTGTGTGCTGTTGAGAATCATTCTTGCAATATAGTTAGTCCCCACTTACAGCCGTTCGTTTAGTGACTCTTCAAAATTACAGAGGCACTGAAAAAAGTGACTTGTAGCCAGTCCTCGCACTTATGACCATCTCAGCATCCCTATGGTCACCTGATCAATATTGGGGTGCTTAGCAACCAGCATGCATTTACAACAGTTACAGCATTCCGTGGTCGTGCGATCGACATTTGTGACCTTACGAGCCGACTTCCGACAAGCAAAGTCAGTCGGGGAAGCCGGATTTGCTTAATGACAGCATGATTCACTTAACAACAGGGGCAAAAAGTTGCAAAATTGGGCACGACTCACTTAACAACCGCCTCGCTTTACAATAGAAAGTCTGGTCCAATTGCGGTTGTAAGTCGAGGACCACCTATACATAAATGGCATGGAGTAACATTAGAGCTGCAAGCAGGATAAGCAGTCTAAAAAGTCAAGATGGCACCCACAACAGCACAGCGGAATGTTTTACACACATCAAAAATTGGGTGCTTTAGTCGTATCATGAAAGCTGCCATTTTTACTTTTTTGGCCACATCTGGGTCAAAACACTGCTGATGGAAATCACCAGTGGTCAACCAAACCTTCAACAGATTTCTTAAAAAGAGGAATTTTATCAGTGAATGTGTACAGAAGACACTTGGATTTATTCCAGTGTGGTTTTTTTTCCTTTCTTTTTAATATCTATTTTTATTTTATTCAAAAAAAGTTAAAATACAAAACACCATTTTTTTTTAAAAAAAAAAATTAAACACCTGGATTTATTCCAATGTGATTTTCCAAACACCTTTAAAGGTGACTTAAGTCTTTCCATCCCTTAACAACATCAAATGGGTGACCCCATCATTGGTCCAGGCCGATCGTAGAGGAGCAGCCATCTTTGGGGATCAGATCCAAGGCTGAGTCGCTTTTAGATCCTCTGGGGTGAACGCTGATGAGTGAGCAGGACTCCCATTCGAATTGGCTGCCTTGTCTGGTCCTCCCATGCTGCACAGCTCCGCCGTTCTCAGAGGAGGAGATGGATGAGAACCCCCAAAATCAAGATGGCGACCGCTAACAGCAGTGCCAGTCCGCGCCGGAAAACAAGTTGCTTGCAGGATAAGGCCCCTGGCATTGGAGAAACCATGAATGGGGGCATCTCTTGGCTGGGAATGGGCTGATGGTCCCCTAAGTTTTCGCCCTGGTGGACAAGACAGCTGAGGGTATCTCCGTTGGGCACCTCCAGATTCATGGCAAGATAATCTGTGTGTAGACCACATGCAAGGGATTAGAAACTGCAGATTGAGACGCTCGGCTTAACCATCTGATGTTGGTGGCCATACAGTAGTCTTGGCCTTAGTACCACAATGGAGTCCCAAACTTCTATTGCTAAGCAAGATAGTTGTTAAGTAAATTTAGTCCCATTTTACGGCCTTCCTTGCCAGCGTTGTTAAGTGAATCACTGCAGTAGTTAAGTTAGTGACACAGTTGTTAAATGACTCTGGCTTCCCCATTGACTTTGCTGGTCAGAAGGTCGCAAAAGCTGATCACATGACCTGGCACACGGCAACCATCATAAATATGTGTCAGTTGCCAAGCCTCTGAATTTTAATTATGTGACCCTGGGGATACTGCAATGGTAATGTGAAAAACGGCCATACAGTCACTTTTTTCAGTGCTGTTGTTCACTTCGGAGAGGGTGAGTTCTAGTCCTGCCTTAGCCATTAAATCCAGCCAGGTGATTTTGGGCCACTCACTCCCTCTCAGCCTAACCACCTCACAGGGTTGTTGTTGTGGAGAAAATAGGAGAAGTAAGTGCATTGTATATGTTTGCCACTTGAGTTATTTGCAAAAATAATAAAAGTGAACTACAGAGAAATAAATAGATCACGTTGCATTGACGAAATCTAAAATGCAATCAACGAATAAATCATCTGAATAAACCTTGCAAGAGCCCACGGGTGCTTTTTAAAGGTTCTCCAAATGTTTTTCACACTGTTAAACACACACACACACCACACAAAGAGTAAGGGATAATAGGGTGTTTTTACCAGCACCAGAAGACTGCTCAGGACTTCCTAGTCTGTCTGTTAATCCAGCTCGAATCTGGGCCTGAGAGAGAGGAAAGAAACAAACAAGCAAAACAAAATTGGTCTCGTTTTGAAGATTGTGCGAAGAGCCAGCTGCCGTAGTTCACGGCTTGCTGTTTCATTCTGAGTCAAGCCCATGAACCCATTCCTCAGCTGGTACTACTGAGGACAAGGCGCAATCAAACCTGCAGGCAAGAGATCTACCTCTTCGGCGGCTTTTTTCCAGTTCATGCGCAAGACGACAAACAAAAAAGATGCCGCTTGCAGAGAGATGCAAACGATCAAACCGGTCCACAGGCCTGCAGGGAGAGCAAGAGGTTGACTCTAGAACTGTGTTTCTCAACCTCTGAAGCTTTAAAACGGGTGGACTTCAACTCCCAGAACTCCCCAGTCAGCATGGCTGGCTAAGGAATTCTGGGAGTTGAAGTCCACCCATTATAAAGTTGCCAAAGCAGAGAATACAGTTTAAGGCTGGGTAGAATAGCCTCCTCCCATTTTTCCCCATAACAGCCCTATGAGGTAGGTTGGACCATAATCACTCAAGGAACTACTTAGCTGGGGAGGGCATGCTGACTGGGGAATTCTGGGAGTTGAAGTCCACTCCTTTTAAAGCATGCTGACTGGGGAATTCTGGGAGTCAAAGTCCACCCCTCTTAAAGCATGGCTGGCTGGGGAATTCTGGGAGTGGAACTCCGCTCCTCTTAAAACATGGCTGGCTGGGGACTTCTGGGAGTTGAAGTCCATCCATCTTAAAGTAGGCTGGCTGGGGACTTCTAGGAGTTGAAGTCCACCCCTCTTAAAGCATGCAGAATGGGGACTTCTGGGAGTGGAAGTCCGCCCATCTTAAAGCATGCCAGCTAGGGAATTCTGGGAGTCAAAGTCCATCCAACGTAAAGCATGCTGGCTAGGGAATTCTGAAACTTGAAGTCCACCCATCTTAAAAACTGCTGAGGTTGAGAAACTCTGTTTTAGGTAGTGAGTTTGGCCGTGGAACTCACTGCCACCAGATGGGGAGAGACCAATTGTGACCTTCCTAAAGGAATCTTCCAGCTTCTATTCTATTCTATTCTATTCTATTCTATTCTATTCTATTCTATTCTATTCTATCTCAATCACTGCATGAGGCACATCTGGCTGGTGTTCCTGGGAGTCCCACAGACCAAGCCGAACATCTGGAGCGCAGCTTGCAAAGGGAAATGGCATCTGCTGGCCGGCTCACCCATTACGCCAAGCTTGTACACGAACATCAGCGTAATCCCGATGGGCAATCCGACGACGTAGTAGCCCACCGCGTTGGCGATGGCGCCAATTTTCTGCTTGCCGGCGCCCCTCAGCACCCCTCCGCAAGTGGCCTGGCGGACGGAGGCAGAGCAGAGAGATTAGGGAAGTTCCCTAAGAGAGTCTCCCGAAAGGGTCTTTTGGATCCTGAGACGAGGATGGATTAAAAACCCCACCCGGCTGGCCTACCTCACAAGGTTATTGTCCTGAGAACAGGCACATTCTGTCGAGCTGCTTGAAGGAAGCCAGGGAATGTGGTTGGCCGAAGGACACAATTCCATTTTGAAAAATGGATATGGGTTCAAACCATCCACCTGCAGGAGGGACTCTCCGGGTGTGTCTCTGGATGATGCCCTGTTCTGGCTTCCTGATTAGTGTCTCTGCATGATGCCCTGTTCTGGCTTCCTAACTAGTACAGGTTGTCCTTGACTTACAACAGTTCATTTAGTGACCGTTCGAAGTGTGTCTCTGGATGATGCCCTGTTCTGGCTTCCCAACTAGTACAGGTTGTCCTTGACTTACAACAGTTCATTTAGTGACCGTTCGAAGTGTGTCTCTGGATGATGCCCGGTTCTGGCTTCCCAACTAGTACAGGTTGTCCTTGACTTACAACAGTTCATTTAGTGACCGTTCAAAGTGTGTCTCTGGATGATGCCCTGTTCTGGCTTCCCAACTAGTACAGGTAGTCCTTGACTTACAACAGTTCATTTAGTGACCGTTCGAAGTGTGTCTCTGGATGATGCCCTGTTCTGGCTTCCTGATTAGTGTCTCTGCATGATGCCCTGGTCTGGCTTCCCAACTAGTACAGGTTGTCCTTGACTTACAACAGTTCATTTAGTGACCGTTCAAAGTGTGTCTCTGGATGATGCCCGGTTCTGGCTTCCCAACTAGTACAGGTAGTCCTTGACTTACAACAGTTCATTTAGTGACCGTTCGAAGTGTGTCTCTGGATGATGCCCTGTTCTGGCTTCCCAACTAGTACAGGTTGTCCTTGACTTACAACAGTTCATTTAGTGACCGTTCGAAGTGTGTCTCTGGATGATGCCCGGTTCTGGCTTCCCAACTAGTACAGGTTGTCCTTGACTTACAACAGTTCATTTAGTGACCGTTCAAAGTGTGTCTCTGGATGATGCCCTGTTCTGGCTTCCCAACTAGTACAGGTAGTCCTTGACTTACAACAGTTCATTTAGTGACCGTTCGAAGTGTGTCTCTGGATGATGCCCTGTTCTGGCTTCCCAACTAGTACAGGTTGTCCTTGACTTACAACAGTTCATTTAGTGACCGAAGTTACAACAGTACTGAAAAAAATGACTTATGACCAATTTTCACACTTACGACCGTTGCAGCATCCCCGTGGTCACGTGATCAAAATTCAGATGCTCAGCAACTGACTCATATTTATGACGGTTGCAGAATCCTGGGGTCATGTGATCCCCTTTTACGGCCTTCTGACAAGGAAAGTCAATGAGGGAAACCAGATTCACTTAACAACCGTGTGACTAACTGAACAACTGCAATGACTCAGTTAACAACCGTGGCAAGGAAGGTCGTAAAATGGGGCAGAACCCAGTGAACAACTGTCTCGCTTAGCAACAGGAATTTTGGGCTCAGTTGTGGTCGTAAGTCGAGGACTACCTGTACGCCAAAAGTCAATGGGGGAAGCCGGATTCATTTAACAACCAGGTTACTAACTTGACAGCTGCAGTGATCCGCTTAACAACCGTGGCAATAAAAGTCGTAAAATGGGAAAAAAACTCACTTAACAACCATCTCGCTTAGCAACAGAAATTTTGGGCTCAATTGCGGACTACCTACATGGGTTCAGAGCCATCCACCTGCAGGAGAGACTCTCCTGGTGTGTCTCTGGATGATGCCCTGTTCTGGCTTCCCAATTAATATTCACTGATCCTGCCTTAGGGGGAACTAGATACTGGAAGGCTGCTATCATGTCACCCCTGGTCCTTCTTTTCATTAAACTACAGTAGTGGCCAAAATTGTGGAAATCTTTTGGGAAAAGTGTACAGTAGAAATGCCACCTTTGGTTAAGTTTCCACCCATTTTTCTTCTAATTTCTTTATAACTGTAGCCTTGTTCACTTAATAATACTATTTTACATCGCTTTCTGGGTGACCAGTTAACTCTTTGCACCATTACTTTACTTTTATTACGTTTTGCAAGCTCACTAAATGAAAGAACACAAAAAACCCCCAACAGACTTGATAGCGATCACATAACACACTGACAAATGTCCTCCTCTCCGCTTCAATACAGGACATCAATCACTGGATCCTACTGTGATCTGATTGGCTCATTGCCAAAACAAGATGACACCTGATTGGCTCTCTAAACACTCACGCTCATTGGCTACAGTCAGATGAACGAAAGCTACCTGAGATCAACCTAAGCAAGTTGCGCTTCCTTTTTCTGGTTATTTGGCTATAACGTTTCATAGAATACAGTACAGATAATTGAACAAACTTTGTTACATGACATTCTTGATTAAATGATCTTTCCATTGATATATAATTTTATGGTACTACTCCAAAAAAAAGTGGTGTTATTAGCCATCAAACCTCAAAAATACATTTTTCCCAAAAGGTTTCCACAATTTTGGCCACTACTGTAGACATACCCAATTCCAGCAACTGTTCTTTATATGGAAGCTAAAACATATAAGGAACAGTTGCTGGAATTGGGTATGTCTAGTTTAATGAAGAGAAGGATGAGGGGGGACATGATAGCAGTCTTCCAGTATCTCAGGGGCTGCCACAAAGAAGAGGGAGTCAAGCTATTCTCCAAAGCACCAGAGGGCAGGACAAGAAGCAACGGATGGAAACTCATCAAGGAGAGAAGCAACCTGGAACTAAGGAGGAATTTCCTGACAGTGAGAACAATTAACCAGTGGAATTCCTTGCCTCCAGAAGTTGTAGGTACTCTATCACTGGAGGCTTTTAAGAAGAGACTGGACAGCCATTTGTCTGAAATGATATAGGGTTTCCTGCCTAAGCAGGGGGCTGGACTAGAACATCTCTAAGGTCCCTTCCAACTCGGTTATTCTAATTCTAATCAGATTGCATGTCTGAATCTGCAGAGAATCCCATCGAAAGAGGAACCCTGACCCTCACAGCTCATAGGATTGTTTTCTTCCACCCTGATCATCTGCGCATACTTCATGTTTTGCCAGTGCTAGGACTCTCCTAAGGGCCAAAATAAAAATAAAATCAAGAATAAAAAAAAATATTTATCCAGGAACTACGATTTCCACAAGAACGGGATCTATTTGTAGCCATGAGGACTAGCAACCTGTTCGAATAAACAGGGAATGCTTTTTACAAATTCTGTTTGGCTCCCCCCCCCCCCGGGAGCATCACACCCCACCCAGGGGCTTTGCAACCGCCGGAAACTCACCGCGGTGGCATCGAACAGATGAAAAGGAGAAAAGATCAGCATCACTTTGGAGACCAAAGACACAATCTCTCTATTGAGAGAAGAAAAAAAATATATATTAGGAGATCTGAGTTCTAAAGTCTGCCCGGGAGAAAGCTCATTGGACGATGTACAGGTAGTCTTAGATTTACAACCCTTCATTTAGCATCCGTTCAAAGTTACGACAGCGCTAAAAAAAAAAAAACACACAATTTATGACCAGTCCTCGCACTTACGACCGTCGCATCATTCGTGTGGTTGGTCCTGTGATCAAAATCGGGAGGCTTGGCAAGTGGCCGGTATTTATAATATTGCGGTCGCCATTTTGCGACCTTCCAACCAACAAACTGAAAAGGGGAAGGCGGATTCATTTAACAACCGGGTGATTCGCTTAACGGCCTAAAAAAAAAAATGAGGTGGCCAAAATTGGTCCTTAAGGCAAAATTCTGGAGTTAAAAGACCCTGAAGCGAATCAAGTAGCATCCATTCAACGCTAGGTTGGTTTTCTTTTAATTTAGACGTTATCACTAGAAGCAAATGGGTGGATTTGTTCTGACGTGCTGGATTGTGTCTGTGGAGGAGACACCGCTGTGACTCACAAAGAGTCGCAACTGGCATCCTCTTCCCCCAGGAACACGAGGAAGTTCACAAAATGCAATTGTGTAACTGTGTGTGTGTGTGTGTGTACACGGCCATCACAAGTTGGAAGATGCTTCGTAAGTAGCTTTTGGAGGCTCCGTCATAACTCAAGAATGGTCGTTAAGTCCGGGACTACCTGTACAGGCAGAGGGGCAACGGGCAGACTCCCATTCATTCGTCCCCCTCCTGGGGTATCTTGAGAAGAGAGATAATGAGAAAAGGGCCTTACAGGTCGTTGGTGAAGATGTAGGCAACCACGTCCTTCACAGCTGCCAGCAGCCCAGCGAAAACCACCGCAAGAACCCCTGGGAAGGGAGAGAGAAGGTGGGTCCCATGCCGGGGGGGGGGTGCAAATGTTTCGTCTCCGTTCGGGGGGGGGACATCTTCAGTGTGGTTGTATACTGTATATCCATTCATCTCTATCTATCTACCTACCTATCCATCCATCCATCTCTATCCATCGATCGATAGATCGATAGATCGATCGATCGATCGATCGATCGATCGATAGATAGATAGATAGATAGATAGATAGATAGATAGATAGATAGATGGATGGATGGATGGATGGATGGATGGATGGATGGATGGATGGATGGATGGATGGATGGATGGATGGATGGATGGATGGATGATAAATAGATGGATAGATAGAAAGATAAGATGATAGATGATAGATAGATGATGATGATGATAGATAGATAGATAGATGATAGATAGATAGATAGATAGATAGATAGATAGATAGATAGATAGATAGATAGATAGATAGATAGATAGATAGATAAGATAGATGGATGATAAATAGATGGATAGATAGATAAATAGATAGATAGATAGATAGATAGATAGATAGATAGATAGATAGATAGATAGATAGATAGATAGATAGATAGATAGATAGATAGATAGATAGATAGATAGGTATGGATGGATGATAGAGATAGATATGGATGGATGATAGATAGATAGATAGATAGATAGATAGATAGATAGATATAGATAGATAGATAGAAAGAAAGATAGATAATGATAGATATACATGATAGATAGACAGATAGATATCTATCTAATCTATCTATTTTGAACTATCCCTCCCTCCCTCCATCCTTCTATCCCTTTATCCATCCATCCATCTCTATCAGAGGGATCTAGATGGATCCTGAGGCTCTTCTAAACTAGCAGGCTCCTTGAGGTCTTCTAGTCTAACCCCTTTGCTCAGGACAAGCGCCCGCCAAAGCTGTGCTCCTTAACCTTAGCCACTTTTAAGATAGGTTAATTTCAACTCCCAGAATTCCCCAGCGGGCATGAATTGGAACTTCTCCACCCCCTCCAGGGCTTAAAGAGTCGTATACACTCACCGGTGCAAAGGAGGGCCATAATGCATGACCTCTTGGCCTGGTCAACATCTCCGGCGCCTAAGGCGTTACCCACGCGGACACTGGAAGCCACGCTCATCCCCTGTGGCAGCTGAGAAGAAGCTTCCATGAGTGGTTTTTCACTAGTTTGGAGAAATTGTTTTTGTGCAAACTCAATCAGGGTTAACCTCTAACTAACTAACCCAACAAAAGGCATACAAGCAGTCCTTGACTTACAACCGTTCATTTCGTGACCGTTCAAAGTTACAACAGTGGTGAAAAAAGTGGCTTATGATCATTTTTCACACTTATGGGCATTGCAGCATCGCCATGATCCCGTGACTTATACTCGGACGCTTGGCAACTGGTTCATATTTATAACGGTTGCTGTGTCCCAGGGAGGGTCATGCGATCCTCTTTTGCGACCTTCTGAGAAGCCAAGCCAATGGGGAAGCCAGATTCATTTAACAACTGTGGCAAGAGAGGTCATAAAATGGGGCAAAACTCACTTAAAAACTGTCTCGCTTAGCAATAGAAGTTTTGGACTCCATTAGGGTTCTAAGGCCAGGACTACTGTATGTCCACCAGAATCAGATGGTTAAGCCGAGCGTATCAATCTATAACTTCTAATCCCTTGCATGTGGTCTACACACAGAGTAACCATGTTACTTACTTAACATCTGCAGTGATTCACTAAACAACCGCAGCAAGAAAGGTCATAAAATGGGACAAAACTCACTTAACAAATGTCTCACTTAGCAACAGAAATGTTGGGCTCAATTGTGGTCGTACGTCGAGGACTACCTGTATAAACTGCCATGCTTCTTGCTGCTCACACTCTGCTATTGGTGTTAATTCTTTCTCCTTCTGTACCCCCAGAATTTGGCAAATTCTTACCAGATACGCGATGGTCGACAGTTCGTAGATGATGGATTGAGCCCCTAATTCAACCGTACTCATTAATCCTTAGAGGAGAGAAACATGGTTGAGATCCAGAAGTATTACACAAAACAAGCGGCATATAAATTTAATGGCAATAACAATCGTAAATCTGCAAGAAATACAGGTAGTCCTCAACTTATGACCAAAATTTCCATTGCTAAGCAAGACAGTCGTTTTGAGTTTTGCCCGATTTGACGACCATTCTTGTGAATCACTGCAGATGTTAAGTGAGTAACACGGTTGTTAAGTGGATCTGGCGTCCCCATTGACTTTGCTTGTCAGAAGGTCGCAAAAGGGGATCACGTGGCCCCCCAGGACACGGCAACCGTCATAAATATGAACCAGTTACCAAGCATCTGAATGTAAATCATGTGACCATGGGGATGCTGCAATGGCCGTTAGTGTGAAAAATAGTCACTGTCAGAAAGTCGCAAAAGGGGATCATGTGACCCTGGGACACTGCAACCGTCATAAATAGAAACCAGTAGCCAAGCATCCGAATTTTGATCACATGACCATGCGAATGCTGCAGCATTGTGAAAAAAAGTCGGTAAGTCCCTTTTTCAGGACCGTTGTAACTTTGAACGGTCACTAAATGAATGGTTGTAAGTAGAGGACCAACTGCTCTATTTGCCTGCAAGTAAGAACTAGACCAGTGATGGCGAACCTTTTAGAGACCGAGTGCCCAAAAACTGGCTCTGCCCCCGCTCCGCCCCCTGCCCCGCCCCCACCCCGCCTGCCCACAGGGCCACTCACCACCTCCAGGGCCCACCGCAGTTCACCCAGGCAGCCCAGCAGCGCCATGGTGGCCATGCCTTCTGCCCGCGCCCCACAGCATCAACTGTGCACAATGGGGCATGAGGGCAGAGTCTTGTCTACGCTGCCTGGCTGCCATGTCCTTGGCTGCGCTACTCCGCGTGGGCCACGCTCGGGGGCGACTCTCCTCCAGGGAGGCTGCTAGTGAGGAGGGGGTCACAGGGGGAGGCAAGGCTGGGGCAACGGCACGTGTGCCCACAGAGAGGGCTCCGAGTGCCACCTCTGGCAGCCGTGCCATAGGTTCGCCACCACTGAACTAGACAAAGTCATAGAAAATGAAGGAATAGAATAGAATAGAATAGAATAGAATAGAATAGAATAGAATAGAATAGAATAGAATAGAATCCTCCAGGGAAAGATTGAAGGCAAACGAGGTCCAGGCAGAAGAAGAACATCATGGCTTCAAAATCTAAGGGACTGGTTTGAACAAAACTCAGCAGCACTTTTTCGTGCGGCTGCTGATAAAAACAGGATCGCCAACATGATTGCCAACGTCCGATAACGGATATGGCACAAGAAGAAGAATAGAATGGAATGGAATGGAATGGAATGGAATGGAATGGAATGGAATGGAATGGAATAGAATAGAATAGAATAGAATAGAATAGAATAGAGCTGGAAGGGACCTTGGAGGTCTTCTAGTCCAGGCCCCTGCTCAAGCAGGAGAATCTATACCATCTCAGACAACAGAACAGAACAGAACAGAACAGAACATAGAACATAGAATAGAATAGAATAGAATAGAATAGAATAGAATAGAATAGAATAGAATAGAATAGAATAGAATAGAATAGAATAGAATAGAATAGAAAATATGGAATGGAATGGAATGGAATGGAACGGAACGGAATGGAATGGAACTGAACGGAACAGAACGGAACAGAACGGAACAGAACGGAACAGAATAGAATAGAAAATATGGAATGGAATGGAATGGAATGGAATGGAATGGAATGGAATGGAATAGAATAGAATAGAATAGAATAGAATAAAGAGTTGGAAGGGACCTTGGAGGTCTTCTAGTCCAACCCCCTGCTCAGGCAGGAAACCCTATAACTGAAGTGCTCCGGGATTTTAGAATTCAAACAGACAGGCAGCTGCTACACAACCCCCCAGGCTTAACAACTGTCGATAAGAAAGTCCAAAAAATCCGGATAGTGGATGTGGCAGCAGATTAGAAGAGAAAGAAGTGGAGAAGATCACAAAATGCAAAGACCTGGAAATGAAAATAGAACGACCGTGGCAAAAGGAAGCAAAGGTAGTGTCAATATATTCAATAGCATATTTAATATATGATAGG
Organism: Azemiops feae; assembly: GCA_023970755.1. Classification (NCBI taxonomy): domain Eukaryota; kingdom Metazoa; phylum Chordata; class Lepidosauria; order Squamata; family Viperidae; genus Azemiops; species Azemiops feae. Next base: position 291,152 of record JALGBA010004108.1, on the reverse strand, counting down.
CCTCTTGGATGCAATCCCCAAACATCTGCAGCACCACTCGAACGCCATCGGCATTGAAAAAATTCACCATCGGTCAATTGCAAAAGGCAGCTTTACTTGGAACGGCTGACATCTTGCGACGAAAGCTTTAATGTTATTCGACATCCACATCTGTCTATCCCAGGTTCTTGGGAAGGAACTTGACCAGTAGACAGAAACCTGCCAAATCCGGTCTGAACATCTGGCTGACTGTGGGACCGACCATCATGAAAAGTGAAAGTGAAAACCTTTGGATCCACAACTGCATCACCAACAGGAACCAGACAATCCGAAGGAGTGCCAGGTTGTCAGGGCCCATGCAGAGCAATTTGGGGGGTCAGTTGCGGTCATTAAGTGGAGGAGTACTTACTACGGCAGTCCTCGACTTACAGCGGTTCATTTAGTGACCGTTCAAGGTTACGACGGCACTGAAAAAAGGGACTTATGACCGTTTTTCACACTCAACGACCGTTGCAGCATCCCCATGGCCACGTGATCAAAATTCGGACGCTTGGCAACTGACTCGTATTTATGACGGTTGCAGCGTCCCGGGGGGTCACGTGATTCGCTTTTGCGACCTTCTGAGAAGCAAAGTCAGTGGGGGAAGCCAGATTCACTTAACGACCGTGTGACTAACTCAACAATTGCAGTGATTCTCTTAACAACTGTGTCGAGAAAGGTCGTAAAACGGGGCAAAACTCACCTAACAAATGTCTCGCTTAGCAACATAAATTTTGGGCTCGTGTGTGGTCGTATGTCGAGGACTACCTGTATAACGCCACCGAACCGTAGCAGCGAGAGAGAAAAGGGGTGGGGGGTCTCACCTGCGAGGAAGCTGCCAATCTCAAACGTCCACCACTCAATGCAGATCATAAACATGCTGGGCAGGGCCAGCCGGATGAAGGGACCCCATTCCTGCAGACAGTCCATTGTCCAGCCTGTAAAACACAAGGGCTTCCGTGTCAGGGCGAGGATCTTGTCTGTGTCTCTATGTGTGCGTGTGTCTAAATAGCAGACTAACAGAGTTGGAAGGGACCCTGGAGGTCTTCTAGTCCAACTCCCTGCTCAAGCAGGAGATCCTAAGCCAGGGGTGGGGAACCTTGCCTCTTTTATGACTCATCGACTTCAACTCCCAGAATTCCTGAGCCAGCATGGGGGAACTATGGCCCCTTCATGACTTGTGGACTTCAACTCCCAGAATTCCTGAGCCAGCATGGGGGAACTATGGCCCCTTCATGACTTGTGGACTTCAACTCCCAGAATTCCTGAGCCAGCATGGGGGAACTATGGCCCCTTCATGACTTGTGGACTTCAACTCCCAGAATTCCTGAGCCGGCCATGCTGAGGAGAAAGGGAGAGGTTTCCATGCTGAGCCATGCTGGCTCAGGAATTCTGGGAGTTGAAGTCCACGAGTCATAAAAGAGCCAAGGTTGCCTATCCTTGGCCTATACCATTTCAGACAAATGGTTGTCCAATTTCTTCTTATAAACCTCCAGTGTTGGAGCAGTGGCTGTGTTTGTGTCTGTGTGTCTATGTCTGTATCTGTATCTGTGGGTCTATATCTGTGGGTCTATGTTGCGTCTGTGTATCTGTGTGTCTGTGTGTCTATGTTGTGTGTGTCTATGTTGTGTCTGTGTGCCTATGTTGTGTCTGTGTGTCTATGTTGTGTCTGAGTGTCTATGTTCTGTCTGTGCGTCTATGTTCTGTCTGTGTATCTGTGTGTGAGTCTATGTGGGTCTGTGGGTCTATGTTGTGTCTGTCTATGCTGTGTCTGTGTATGTGTGTTTATGTTGTGTCTGTGTGTCTATGTTGTGTCTGTGTATCTGTGTGTCCGTGTGTCTTCGTCTATGTTATGTCTGTATGTCTATGTTGTGTCTGTGTATCTGTCTGTGTATGTGTGTATGTGTCTATATTGTGTTTGTGTATCTGTCTGTATCTGTGTGTCTATGTTGTGTCTGTGTATTTATGTTGCGTCTGTGTATGTCTGTCTCTGTGTGTGTATCTATATTGTGTTTGTGTCCGTGTCTGTGTGCCTATGTTGTGTCTGTGTGTCTATGTTGTGTTTGTGTATCTGTGTCTGTGTGTCTATACTGTGTTTCTGATCTGTCTGTACACATGTGTCTATGTTTATGTGTCTATGTTGTGTCTGTGTGTCTATGTTGTGTCTGTGTATGTCTGTGTGTCTACTTGAGTGTCTGTGTTTCTGTGTGTGTGTGAGGGTGTGTGTGTCTCTGTGTGTGCTTTGTTATACAGGTTTCTTGTAGCCCAGCCAGGGTTACCTTTGGTGAGATGAGTAGCCATATAAATCAAATTAAGAGAATAAATAAATACATTTCTGAAAACGGGCCATTACTTCTCACGAAAATAAGAGAGTGGAGAGAGGGGGGGAAAAGTGTTTCTAGCTGTGCCCATGATTCTCTCAACCCTCCCTAGCCAGATCGCAAAAATATTCTGCTTTTCTACTACCTCCCCAGGTCTCCTTATGGATCTTTCTCCACCAGACGAAGAGGAAGAGGAGAAACGCTTGCAGATTCTGCGAAAGGGTGTTGGCCCAGGCTGAACCTCTGTGGGAGAGAAAGAAAGAAAGAAAGAAAGAAAGAAAGAAAGAAAGAAAGAAAGAAAGAAAGAAAGAAAGAAAGAAAGAAAGAAAGAGAGAGAGAGAGAGAGGGAGAGGGAGGGAGGGAGGGAGAGAGAGAGAGAAAGAAAGAAAGAGAGAGAAAGAAAGAAAGAAAGAAAGAAAGAAAGAAAGAAAGAAAGAAAGAAAGAAAGAAAGAAAGAAAGAAAGAAAGAAAGAAAGAAAGAAAGAAAGAAAGAAAGAAAGAAAGAAAGAAAGAAAAAGAGAAAGTAAGTAAGTCAATCTCAATGTTTGGCCATCTTGTCTGATTGAACTCATGAGAGCTAGGAACTTCATTCTTATGACAGGGGGTCTTCAACTTAGGACCACAATTGAGTCCAAAATTTCCGCTGCTAACAAGACAGATTCTAAGATAATTTTGCCCCATTTTACGACCTTGCTTGCCACGGTTGTTAAATGAATCACTGCAGTTGTTAAATTAGCAACACGGCTGTTAAGTGAATCTGACTTCCCCATTGACTTCGTGCCAGAAAGTCTGCTTATACATAGCAGATCAGATCAAACAAAGGGCACCGTCACCATGTGCTTTACTGCTTAACTGTTTTAACTGAAACAGGAAACAGGAAACTCTGCTTAGGACAAAAGACCATAGAGTATATACCAAAGGTGCTTTTTCTGGAGGCAACTGGACTTTCTTCTTTTTCTTTGAAGACATTTCGCTTCTCCTCCAAGAAGCTTCTTCGGCTCTGACTGGATGGTGGGGAATGGAAGGATTTATACTCCTTGCCGACAGCCGGTCATTTGCATCCTTTTAGAGAGTCGTTGAGGCCACTTGGAGGTTTACCTGTGTCCTCGGGGTCACCTGAGTGGTGCAAATGGGTGTGGAGCCTTCTTGGAACTGCGGAAAGGACTGTGTTGTAGACTGGAGATAGATGTCGCCACGTCCCTCCCCCTCTGTTGAGAGGGTGACCTAGATGGCCTCTTTGACCCCTCTTTCAAACCAGCGGTCTTCTCTGTCCAAAATGTGGACTTTGCTGCCTTCGAAAGAGCGGCCTTCATCTTTTAAATGCAGATGGACTGATGAATCTTGTCCTGATGGGTTTGTTCTCCCATGTTGTGCCGTGCGTTTGTGAAGTGGTTGTTTTGCTTCCCCAATGTACAGATCTGCACATAGCTCACTGCATTGTACTGCATATATCACGTTGCTTAGGGTACATTGGGGAAACAAAACAGCCCCTTCATAAATCCTTCCATTCCCCACCATCCCAGTCAGAGCTGAAGAAGCTTCTTGGAGGAGAAGCGAAACGTCTTCAAAGAAACAACAAGAAAGTCCAGTTGCCTCGTGAAAAAAGCCCCTTTGGGATAAACGATGTCCTGGAGGACTGAGAATCTCCATATAGACGTTAAAGAGCATTATGTTTTGAACTCGGGCCTTTTGACCAACGGGAAATCTGCCGCGCTTACACCACGCCCAGCTTGAAGATGTACAAGAAGATGGCATTCATGATCACGTTCAAGACGTTCACCACCACGCCGGTCACCACTTGAGGCAAGAGGACAGCCTGGAATGGAGAAAAAAGGAGAAATTGAACACAAGGCAGGTTTAAGCAATGCTGCAGGGCAGGGGGTTCAATCGGATGAACGGCGGAGTAGGGGCCCCTGTAGGCCTCTGGCTTGAGACTGCTGACTTTGGGGACAGAAACGGGGTGTAGATTAATCAGGACTGTGGGGCCATTTCAATCAATCAGAACAGAGCTGGAAGGGACCTTGGAGGTCTTCTAGTCCAGCCCCCTGCTCAAGCAGGAATCCCTATACCATTTGACAGAAGTGGCTGTCCAGTCTCTTCTTAAAAACCTCCAGTGTTGGAGCACCCACAACTTCCGGAGGCAGGTTGTTCCACTGTTTAATTGTCCTGTCAGGAAATTCCTCCTTATTTCCAGGTTGCTTCTCTCCTTGATTAGTTTCCATCCATTTCCTTCCTTCCTTCCTTCCTTCCTTCCTTCCTTCCTTCCTTCCTTCCTTCCTTCCTTCCTTCCTTCCTTCCTTCCTTCCTTCCTTCCTTCCTTCCTTCCTGAATCATAGAATCCTAGGGTTGGAAGGGACCTTGGAAGTCATCTAGTCCAACCCCCTGCTCAGGCAGGAAACCCTATACCATTTCAGACAAATGGCTGTCCAGTCTCTTCTTAAAAACCTCCAGTGTTGGAGCACCCACAACTTCCGGAGGCAGGTTGTTCCACTGTTTAATTGTCCTGTCAGGAAATTCCTCCTTATTTCCAGGTTGCTTCTCTCCTTGATTAGTTTCCATCCATTTCCTTCCTTCCTTCCTTCCTTCCTTCCTTCCTTCCTTCCTTCCTTCCTTCCTTCCTTCCTTCCTTCCTTCCTTCCTTCCTTCCTTCCTTCCTTCCTTCCTGAATCATAGAATCCTAGGGTTGGAAGGGACCTTGGAAGTCATCTAGTCCAACCCCCTGCTCAGGCAGGAAACCCTATACCATTTCAGACAAATGGCTGTCCAGTCTCTTCTTAAAAACCTCCAGTGTTGGAGCACCCACAACTTCTGGATGCAGGTTGTTCCACTGGTTAATTGTTCTCACTGTCAGGAAATTCCCCCTTAGTTCCAGCTTGCTTCTCTCCTTGATTAGTTTCCATCCGTTGCTTCTTGTCCTGCCTTCAGGCGCTTTGGAGAATAGCTTGACCCCCCTCTTCTTCGTGGCAGCCCCTCAAATATTGGAACGCTGCTATCATGTCCCCCCTGGTCCTTCCTTTCTCTAGACTGGCCGTACCCAAATCCTGCAACTGTTCTTCATATTTTTGTGTCTCCGGACTTTTAATCATCTTAGTTGCTTAATTGTTCTTCTCTGCACTTGGCAAGATGGACGTTAAGTTTAATAATCAATAAAAATTATATTCGATGAATAAAGTTTATTTAGAATTCTTTATTCTTGATTGGCCAAGTGTGATTGGACACATAAGGGATTTGTCTCCGGTGTGGAAGCTCTCAGTGTACAAACAATTAAGTGATAGGTATTTACCCACGTAGTAGGGCTGTGTTGCTATTATCCTTCTCGTCGTCTCATCTTTCCTACTACCTTCTCCTATTGGTATCTTATGATTTATCACTTGTTGTTTGTATCTTATGATTAGTGATTGTAACTATGATCTATGATATATAAGCTATCACTTTGTTCTTTGCATGTACACTGAGACCTTCTGCACCAGAGACAAATTGCTTGTGTGTCCAATCACGCTTGGCCAATAAAGAATTCTATTTTGTTCCATTTCAGCATTGTCCTAATCCGCTGCTTTTGAGGTACGGTTGCCTCCCCCAATAAATTCTGCTTTTAACAATAAAGCAAAATGCATACAATACCTGACTTTGCAAATAGCGTGTTTCCAGCTGGTAGATGAACGCAGCCTGTGAATGCATCCCAAACATAATAAATTAGCTTCTTTGGTTGAAAATCAGTTTCATGATTATCTATTTTAATTTAATTTAATTTAAATTAAATTGTCTTCACCTATCAAGTCAGGTCTCAGCTAACAAGCCATAATGTGTTCTTAACAAACAGGCTTCCAAAGGCAACAGTCCTGTTCACACAACCAACAGAGGAAACAGACTCCCTGGAACCTGTTTTAGCCCGGTCTGTATGTGTTATGCGAACGCAGCCAACGAAACACTTACCGGCAGGGCTGGAATGAAGATCATCACGTAAATATGGGTTAATCTGTAAGACAAAATTGAACCACATTTTAATGGGATGGGAACAGCGAATGGGTGGCATACAGGAACCCTGCTGGCTCAGTGGTTAGGATGCGGTATTGCAGGAAAACTCTGCCCACAGCCAGGAAGTTCGATCCTGACCGGCTCAAGATTGGATCAGCCTTCTGTCCCTCCGAGGTCAGTAAAATGAGGAGCCAGATTGTTGGGGGGCGAGATGCTGACTCTATACACCGCTTAGAGAGGGCTGTAAAGTGGTATGTAAGTCTAAGTGCTATTGCTAGTCCGTCTGTCCTACCTACTACCTACTGCTGCCTGCCTGCCTGCCTGCCAAGCCCACCGCCCGCCGCCCGCCCGCCCACCCCACCCACCCACCCACCCTAACCTATCTATCTATCTATCTATCTATCTATCTATCTATCTATCTATCTATCTATCTATCTATCTATCTATCTATCTATCTATCTTTTATCATTTCGTCTCTCTCTCTTTATATATACATATATATATTATCTCTATCTGCCTGTCAATCTATCATCCAGCTATCTCTCTCTCTGTCTGCCTAGGTGCCTACGTCTGTCAATCTATCATTCATATATATCTATCATTCATACCTACCTACCTGTCTGTCAATCTATCTATCATTCATATCTATCTCATTCATATCTATCTATCTATCTATCTATCTATCTATCTATCTATCTATCTATCTATCTATCTATCTATCTATCTATCTATCTATCTATCTATCTATCTATCTATCTATCTATCATTTATCTTTTATCATTTCATCTGTCTCTCTCTTTATATATACAGATGATATATATATTATCTCTGTCTATCCACCTGTCAGTCTACCATCCAACTATCTATTTGTCTGTCTGTCTGTCTGTCTGTCTGTCTGTCTGTCTGTCTGTCTGTCTGTCTGTCTGTCTGTCTATCTATCTATCTATATCTGAGCATAAATATGAGAAGCCTTCCTTTCTCGATCTCCAGGGTCCAGCCCTTTCACTGGACACTCCCATTAACACTACAGGCCTTCACTAAATGAACAATTTACTGACCGTTCAAAGTTACAACGGCACCGAAAAAAAGCCAGATTCACTTAACAACCGTCAGAAGATGGGAAAAAACTCACTTAACAACCGTCTTGCTTAGCAATGGAAATTTTGCGCTCGATTGTGGTCGTAAGTTGAGGACCACCTGTATTCATAGATATACATGTGCATGTGTGAAAGGATGTAAAATATAAACACACTCACACAAATGCACACACACACAAACTCTTGTTTCAAGATGAGCACAAACGTTGGAAGCCTTCTTTTCTCCGTGCCCAACACCCAGGCCTGAAAGATACACTGCTCCATTCACTGGAGGTTTTCTTATAAGACTAAATTGTGTTGCTGTTTTTTTTTTAAAAAAAAAGAAATTTAAGGATCCGCTGTTAAAACTCCTTTTCCCCCTAAACGATGTGAAGATTAAACTTTTTGACCAAAAATATATATATAAGAGATAGAGGGCATATAGGTTTTTTCTCAAAATTCGAAACAATGAAGAAGGGGTAATGGCCCCTCCCCCTCCCCCAAAAAACAAGAACGAGAAAAGAGGCGAAAAACAAGAGACGGAAGGGGAAAAAAAGAGGGTTGTGTAGTCGTTACACAAGAGCAAGGGGTGTTTTTGGAACACAACCCAGCTGAGAGAGATGCTTTCCGGCTTTTTTTTTTTAAAAAAAAAAGCAAACAGAAATAGGAGAATCTGTGAGGTAAACCGGTTCTTTTGTCCGTTTTTCTTTTCGGTGCTCCACCCAAAAGGATCAAATTAAAGAGCTGGATTAATTGGGTCGATGGCTTAATTTAATTTGGATGGGTTTCCTGACGCGTGTGATTTTTATATGTGCATGTGGGTTGAAAGTAGCCTGTCATAAACCAGCATACGGCTCGTCCTCGCCTTACGACCGCAATGGAGCTCAAAATTTATGTTGCCAAGGGAGACACCGGCTAAGTGAGTTTTCCTCCATTTTATCATTTAACAGTTGTTCAGTGAATCCCTGCAGTTGTTAGGTTGGGAACACAGTCGTTAAGTGAATCTGGCTTCCCCATTGACTAAGCCGCTTTTTTTCCACTGCTGTCGTAAAATGGAACGGACCTTAAGAATAGAATAGAATAGAATAGAATAGAATAGAATAGAATAGAATAGAATAGAATAGAATAGAATAGAATAGAATAGAAATATAGAATAGAATAGAATAGAATAGAATAGAAATATAGAATAGAATAGAATAGAATAGAATAGAATAGAATAGAATAGAATAGAATAGAATAGAATAGAATAGAATAGAATAGGAATATAGAATTAGAATAGAATAGAATAGAATAGAATAGAATAGAATAGAATAGAATAGAATAGAATAGAATAGAATAGAATAGAATAGAATAGAACAGAACAGAAGAGAAGAGAATAACAATAGAAGAGACAGATTCAGGGACTAGCAACTTGATTCTGAATGGCAAACAGTTCCTGCCCAGGCTGCCAAAATAAATGGGTCGCTGCACCCACGAGGGATTATAGTTCAGGAATGTGTGTGTGTCTGCACACGCCCATGTGTGAATGAGAAGAGAAGAGAAGAGAAGAGAAGAGAAGAGAAGAGAAGAGAAGAGAAGAGAAGAGAAGAGAAGAGAAGAGAAGAGAAGAGAAGAGAAGAGAAGAGAAGAGAAGAGAAGAGGAGAAGAGACGAGAAGGGAAGAGAAGAGAAGAGGAGAAGAGACGAGAAGGGAAGAGAAGAGAAGAGAAGAGAAGAGAAGAGAAGAGAAGAGAAGAGAAGAGAAGAGAAGAGAAGAGAAGAGAAGAGAAGCTGGAAGGGAGGTCGGAGGTCTTCTAGTCCAGCCCCCTGCTCAAGCACAACTCGCACAGGCACACTGGATCACAATCAGCCGCTCAAGGACGCCCAACCTGGAGACTTCGGGATCCTGTCGGAAAAGCAGCAGGATCCGCTCGGTGTTAATAAAAAGGGCCCAGCAGGGAAAGCAGAAAAGCAGCAGGATCAGGATGCCCCGTTGCAAAATGGTCCCGACTCTCTTCACGTTTTTACTCCCATAAGTCTGGCGGGGAAAAAAAAAAGAGAGAGAGAAAAATAAAATAAAATAAAATACATTAGCCGTCACTTCCCGCAGGGCATCTTGTAAATCGGATTCTTCTGATTCGCCCACAAAGGGATCTCTGAGCGAACGGCTGAGGAATTCAGGGATCACATGCTGAATTTATAAGAAATTGTCCCCGTGGATACATGAGACTCAGAATCGGGAGCACGTGAAGATCAGCCCTGGTCATTAAGCGGATCGCTGCGGCTGTTAAGCAGAATACACGTTACCTGGGACATGAGGGTATCGCACACCGATGCCAAGCCGGTCCCCACCGAAATGCCAATCACGTTGACCACCTGGAAAGAAGGAAAGGAAAGGTCAGCAAGAGATCTCGCCCATATTTCTGCCCCAGTCAGTCTCCAATACCATCTTGCTCAGCCGTGGCAACTTGAAGGTTATAATAATAATAAAGTTGGATCTTGGAGGTCATCTAGTCCAACCCCCTGCTCAGGCAGGAAACCCTATCCCATTTCAGATCAAATGGCTGTCCAATCTCTTCTTAAAAACCTCCAGTGATGAAGCACCCACAACTTCTGGTGGCGAGCTGTTCCACTGGTTAATTGTTCTCACTGTCAGGAAATTTCTCCTCAGTTCTAGGCTGCTTCTCTCCTTGATGAGTTTCCATCCGTTGCTTCTTGTCCTGCCTTCAGGTGCCTTGGAGACTAGCTTGACTCCCTCTTCTTTGGGGCAGCCCCTGAGATATTGAAAGACTGCTATCATGTCCCCCCTCGTCCTTCTCTTCATTAAACTGGACATACCCAATTCCAGCAGCCGTTCCTTATATGTTTTAGCCTCCAGTCCCCTGATCATCTTTGTTGCTCTTCTCTGCACTCTTTCTAGAGTCTCAACATCTTTTTTACATCTTGGTGACCAAAACTGGATGCCGTATTCCAAGTGTGGCCTTACCAAGGCCTTGTAAAGTGGTATTAACACTTCACCTGATTCTATCTCTCTGTTAATGCAGCCTAGCACTGTGTTGGCTTTTTTGGCAGCTGCAGCACACTTGCTGGCTCCTATTTAAGGGATTGGTGGACTTCAAGTCCCAGAATTCCCTAGCCAGCACTTTCATGGATGGACTTCAATGTCTAGAGATCCCCAGCTGGCCAACTTTAAGAAGGGTGTACCTCAACACCCAGAATTCCCCAGCTAGCACTTTGATGGATGCACTTCAACCATCAGCATTCCTCAATCAGCATTGATGGTTGAGGAATTCTGGGACTTGAAGTCCATCTCTCAAAGCATGCTGGGAGTTGAACCGAGCTAGCGAATTCTGGGAGTTGAAGTCCGTTCCTCTTAAAGCATGTTGGCTGGGGAATTCTGGGAGTGGAAGTCCACCCCTGTTAAAGCATGCCAGCTAAAGAATTCTGTTAATTGAAGTCAATTCATTTTAAAACATGCTGGCTGGGGAATTCTGGGAATTGAAGCCCACCCATCTTAAAGCGTGCTGGCTGGGGAATTCTGGGAGCGGAAGTCCACCCATCTTAAAGCGTGCTGGCTGGGGAATTCTGGGAGCGGAAGTCCACCCATCTTAAATTATGCTGGCTGGGGAATTCTGGGAGTGGAAGTCCACCCCTCTTAAAGCATGCTGGCTGGGGGATTCTGGGAGTGGAAGTCCACCCCTCTTAAAGCATGCTGACTGGGGGATTCTGGGAGTGGAAGTCCACCCCTCTTAAAGCGTGCTGGCTGGGGAATTCTGGGAGTTAA
>JALGBA010004108.1:212500-275000 GCA_023970755.1 Azemiops feae | reverse complement strand
GTCCACCCCTCTTAAAGCATGCTGGCTGGGGAATTCTGGGAGTGGAAGTCCATCCATCTTAAAATGGCTAAGTTTGAGAAACACTGCATTAACATGTAATTTGTTGTTAAGAAAAAGTTTTTAAAAACTTGAAATCTTGACGAGAACTTTCAAAAACTTTTTTTAAACTTAAAAAGTTTCAATGACATATGTTTGGAACGTGGCTCAAGATCCCAAAACAAACAAACAAACTTACTTGGAATTCCAGCAACAAAGTTTTATTCAAAGAAGCGTTTGCAAAGGCCTGGTGGACTGAAACACACACAGGAGTTCAGCCACACCTTACAGAGCTGTTTGACACATTTTTATATCCTACCTCCGACGCAGATTCCCCCCTCCATTATCGCACTCAACGCCCCTTTCCTAATCATCCGATAAACTTTCCGGACCGCCTAAAACCACTGTCCTTCCCATGTTCCAGGAAACCCTTTTGTCCAATATCCTATCTTTCACCATCATTAGCACAGTTCGTCTCCTATAGTTATTTCGATATTTCCTCGGCTTGCAGTTTCAGTTAGCTAGCAACTTCTGCTTTTCACATTTGTACCTGTCAATACTTAAAATAAGATATATTTTATTATTTCTGATCTTTAGTGGGCTTCTGCTTCGACTCATTAGAAATTTCTGAATAATACTTTATTCCTTTCACATATCAGTAACTGTTTCAGATGAGGCTGGCTCACTTCTTTATATTTCTATCTAATATTTCTATTTAATATCTTCTGTCCTACCTGTCTATTTAAAAAGCACGCAGGCCAGCAGATCAATGTTTCCCTAAATCTCACCCCTTTAAATGTTTTTTTAAAGTGAAAATGGCTTCAGAAGATGGGAGCTGTAGTCCAACACTAACTAACTGGGCTTGGACAGTGAAAAGTCGGTGCTGAAGTATGAATTGTATACCCAGATCCCCCCAAATGTGGAGATATTAATTAATTGGTCTAGTGGTTAAGGCAGCAGACTAGAAAGCGGAAGACCATGAGTTTAAGTCCCATCGTAGCCATGAGAGAGAGGTCAATCACCAGGAGACGGTGAGTTCTAGTCCTGCCTTAGGCATAAAAGCCAGCTGGGTGACTTTGAGCCAATCACCAGGAGACTGAGAGTTCTAGTCCCACCTTAGCTATGAAAGCTGGCTAGGTAACTTTGGGCCAATCACTAAGCGATGGTGAGTTCTAGTCCCGCCTTAGCTATGAAAGCCAGCTGGGTGACTTTGGGCCAATCACCAGGAGACTGAGAGTTCTAGTCCCACCTTAGCTATGAAAGCTGGCTAGGTAACTTTGGGCCAATCACCAGGAGACTGAGAGTTCTAGTCCCGCCTTAGCTATGAAAGCCAGCTGGGTGACTTTGAGCCAATCACCAGGAGACGGTGAGTTCTAGACCCACCTTAGCCATGAAAGCTGGCTAGGTGACTTTGGGCCAATCACCAGGAGACGGTGAGTTCTAGTCCCGCCTCAGGCATGAAAGCCAGCTGGGTGACTTTGCGTCAATCACCAGGAGACAGTGAGTTCTAGTCCCGCCTTAGCTATGACAGCCGGATGGCTAACTTTGGAACAGTCCCTCTCTCCCAGCCCAGCCCACCCCACAAGGTTGTTGTTATGAGGAATATAGAGGAAGGCGTGCTGGATATGTTTGCCACCTTGAATTATTTGTTAAAAATAATCAAAAGGCAGGATACATAAATAAAAGCATTTCTGCAATTTTATTTTTGATAGACGGCTGAAGAAGGGGAAAAAAAACGTAAAAAACCCCCAGTGCTATCTTTTGTAGGAACGCTGATTTATGACATGCAAATGTTTGTCTTGAACACTCTGAGCTGAAGAAAAAAAATGGAGAAGGGATGGATGGAGAAATAAGCCATAAAAAGGGACTTTGGTCTTTTTTTACACTCAATCGAGGTTTTTATCATCAGCAGAGCCCAGAAGCTATATGAGTAGGAAAGGCAAAATCCAAGAAACGAGCCTATGAAACAATTGTGTGAGAAAAAACAAGATAGCCAAAAAATCAGAAGGAATAGAATAGAGCAGAGCTGGAAGGGACCTTGGAGGTCTTCTAGTCCAGCCCCCTGCTCAAGCAGGAGAACCTACACCATCTCAGACAAGTGACTGTCCAGTCTCTTCTTAAAAACCTCCAGTGATGGAGCGCCCACGATTTCTGGTGGCAAGCTGTTCCACTGATTAATTGTCCTCACTGTCAGGAAGTTTCTCCTTAATTCCAGGTTGCTTCTCTCTTTGAACCTCCAAGCTCCTTTTCCGACTCATTATAGGTACTCGACTTACAATCACTCATTTAGTGACCGTTCAAAGTTACAACGGCACTTAAAAAGTGACTTATGACTGGTTTTTCACGACGACTGTTGCAGCATCCCTGCGGTCAGGTGATCAAAATTCAGACGCTTGGCAACTGACTCGTATTTATGATGGTCGCAGGGTCAGGTGATCCCCTTTTGCGGCCTTCTGGCGAGCAGAATCAATGGGGGAAAGCCGGATTCACTTAACAACCGGGTTACCAACTTCACAACTGCAGGGATTCCCTTAACAACCGTGGCAAGGAAGGTCGTAAAATGGGGCAAAAAGCTCACTTAACAACTGTCTCGTTTAGCAAGAGACATTTGGGGCTCAATCGTGGTCGTAAGTTAAGGACTACCTGTACCGAGTCAGGTAATCTGCTCAACTCCAGCCTCTTTACATTCTTCCTTCTGAGGTTGGGTAAAGCCTGGTAGACTGCCCTCAGACAGAGAGGTTCTCTTCAGCCCTCCAGGCAAAAGCCCTGTCCCCTAACCTCTGCTCCGTTCCTCTCTCCAACCTGGGGGAAAAGGACCATTCAATCATCCAAGCTCAGAGTACAGAATCATGGAATCACAGAAGGGACCTCAGTGGTCCTCTAGTCCAACCCCCCCCCCTTATCCAAGTCAGGAGTCCTTCTAGCATTCTGGACAAATGGTTTGTCCAATCAAAAGGTTGTATCTCTCCCTTTGACACCTTCTGGGGTCTAGATCCCGTATATTTTTTGGGGGGGGGCAGAGGGGCTGGGGAAGGGGCAAGAAGAGTGTGGCCTTCGTTCTGGAGTCCGGCTAGCGTTTCAGTGTTTAAAACTCTGTTAAAGCCTCTGAGATCTACAGAGCCGATTTCTGTGTTTGCTAACTCAAAAGTCAAGAGCGATCACAGCATCGCCTTGAATTATTTATTTATTTTATTTTATTTTATTTTATTTTATTTTATTTTATTTTATTTTATTTTATTTTATTTTATTTTATTTTATTTTATTTTATTTTATTTTATTTTATTTTATTTATTCATTCATTCATTTATTCATTCATTCATTTATTTATTTATTTATTTATTGGAAAGGGCGGCAATTAATTAATTTGTTTGTTATACTCATAAAAAAATGGATGCACAAAATCACCCCAAAAGTTCTACTGAAAGCCAGCTGGTCAAGAAGGGATCGAGCGGGTTAGATTATAGTTTGGAACTGTAATATGAAAAAGGTTTTAAATGAGGAGCTATTAGGATAAGACATAGAATATATACGTGAAATAGAGTAAGAATGTATTTTTTTGGAACAATATGTTTATTTTAGGGTATGATAATCACCTTGTAACGGAATGAGAACAAGGCAATGGATTGTGACAATGGAAGATATGGTACTAGTAAATGAGGACTTATTTGAATAAGAAACAGAATACATTTGGGAAACGTAAGAATGTAATTGTTGGAATAAGATGCTTATTTTAGACATTATAATTATGATGTTATGAAATGAGGGAAATTAGGGATACCCGAAGTGTAAACAATATGCTTAATTTAAGGCTAAATTGGAATATGGTAATTGGAATTTAGTAAAGCTTAAAAACAGGATTTGGACTTGTATAGGTAAAATGTTATTGATAAATCCTATTGATCGATTGAATTTTATTCAGAAATGTATTCATTTGAATATGTTATATTAATTGAGGGAAATAGAGAGGGAATCTTTAAGGAGTTAACCTGAGCTATACATATATGACTTTGTTTTTGGATAATTGATTACCCCATCACCAGGTTGTTTCCTAAGCACTTTGATGTAAAAATTGAAAAATTAATAAAACTTGTTTAAAAAAAAAAGGGGGGGATCGAGCTTTCCTCAAACTTAATTTTTCTAAAAAAATTTTAAACCACTTTCTCCCTTCTTTCCTCAGCAGCCTTCTCTGTGCCCCCAAATTTCCTTTATTCCCGCCCCTCCCCGTCCTTTTAACTTCTTGTTCCAGATCCACACAACCTTCCTAGCCCCAAAAGGAAAGGATCCGGTCTGCAAGTGTGCTTTGAAAGCACTCTGGCTCCCTGCCAGTTAAGGCCCCACCCTTAAGTGATTCGGGGTTCAAGGATCCTCACGCATTACTTATGGACTGAGATGGGGAAAGAAAGGGCTGGGCGCGGGGTGGGGGGAGAGTGAATTCGTTCACACGACCTAGAGAGTTAAAACGGGGGGAAAGAGTTTATTTCCATCCCAGCCCAAATCATCCCACTTCATCCGCCGGGTTGTGTGAACGAGCGAACGAAGCTCAAATGGGACGCCTCGATTTCCCTCCCAGCCGAAACAAACACGCTTTATAATCCGCCGGGTTGTGTGAACGAAGGGACGAAGCTCAAACGGGGCGAGTTTATTTCCCTCCCAGCTGAAATAAATAGGAACAATCCGGCGGGTTTTACGAACGGACGAAGCTCAAATGGGGCGAGTTGATTTCCGTCCCAGCCCAAACTAACACGTGTAATCCGGCGGGTCGTGTGAACCAGCGAACGAACTTTTCTCCCCTTCCCTTCCCTCTCCCGGCCCCGATCCCTCCTTACCACGGGCCCGCCGATCTTCATCAGCTCCCGGGCCTCCTGCCAAGCGCCGACGGGAAGCAGGCGGCGGAGGCAGCGGCCGCAGCGGGAAGCCGAAAGCGGCGGCGGCGGCGAACTCCGAGCCGGCTCCTCCATCACGGTCCCGGCCGGCCGCTGCCCTCGGCCATGGGGGGCCCCACGCAGCTCCCACCGCGGCCCTCCCGTCCCGCCCGGCAGCCCAACGGCCGAGCCGCCCAACCCGCCCGAGCCGGCGGCGGCCAAAGCAGGAGCAGAGGCGGCAGCAGCCCAGCTCCGGGGGCCACGTGAAGGTAGGGGAGAAGGGGCGTGGCCCGGCCGGGAATCCCCGGCGCTATTGGGTGGACCGCGCTGTGACGCGCGCCCAGCAGGGGCGCCAGGGGCAACGTGCCCCGCCCCCTCCCCAAAGACTGGGCTTCCCCTTTTTGTGGGCGAGGGGCAGCAGTTGGCCGCCTGGGGAACCACTACCCCCCCCCATTTGTCCTGGGACCCTCCCTCTTCTGAATGGGTGGCCAACTTGAGAGAGAGAGAGAGAGATGATAGATAGATAGATAGATAGATAGATAGATAGATAGATAGATAGATAGATAGATAGATGGATAGATGGATAGATGGATAGATGGATAGATGGATAGATGGATGGATGGATGGATGGATGGATAGATAGATAGATAGATAGGTGGATGGATGGATAGGTAGATAGATAGATAGATAGATAGATAGATAGATAGATAGATAGATAGATAGATAGATAGATAGATAGATAGATAGATAGATAGATAGATAGATAGATAGATAGATAGATAGATAGATAGATAGATAGATAGATAGATAGATAGATAGATAGATAGATAGATAGATAGTTTTTTCTTTTTAGAAACATCCAGTGTTGGAGCACCCACAACTTCTAGAGGCAAAGTGTTCCACTGATTAATTGTCCTCACTGTCAGGAAATTTCTCCTTAGTTCTAGATTGCTTCTCTCCTTGATTAGTTTCCATCCGTTGCTTCTTGTGCTGCCTTCAGGCGCCTTGGAGAATAGCTTGACTCCCTCTTCTTTGGGGCAACCCCTCAAATATTGAAAGACTGCTATCATGTCCCCGCTGTTTCTTTTCTTTAGACTAGCTAGCCAAACCCAAATCCTGCAACCGTTCTTCGTATGTTTTAATCTCCAGGCCTTTAATCATCTTAGTTGCTCTTAGTTATCTTTGACCACTGTAAAAATTTCTAAGAAAATATATATATATTCAGGGGAAAAAATAGTGAAGGCTAGAACAGCGGGCTGTGTCGCTCCATCTGTCTTTCTCGATAAGGCTTTGCTCCCTTCATTGTCTATCTGCAAAGGTCACGGCTGCCAGACTAGAGTTACTACATCTAGGAGTAGCAAATATTTGCTCCGTCATTGGTGTTTAATTAAAGGGACATCCCCCACCTCAAGCCAGCTTCTCATGTTTGTTTGTTTCGGAGTAGAGTCCGTTTTTCAGCCCCTCTTAGATTCATAGCTCTCCCTGAACTTAATCCTATTGTCCATTTTTGATCCCCATACAATAGAAATATTTGCATTTTTATCTGTGTTCTACTTAGAATTGCAAGGAAGATATTGCTCCAAGGATAGGATAAAACCTGGTACGCTCAGAGCCTGCACCCAGCACAGATAGTCCTCGACTTACGAGCACAATTGAGCGCAACATTTTCACCGCTAAGTGAGACATTTATTTAAGTGAGTTTTGATCCATTTTACGACCTTCCTTGCCACCGTTCTTAAGTGAATCACTGCAGTTGTTAAATTAGTAACGCGGCTGTTAAGTGGATCTGGCTTCCCCCTTTGACTTTTCTTGTCAGAAGGTCGCAAAACGGGATCACGTGACACTGCGACCGTCATAAATATGAATCACCTGAATTTTGATCATGTGACCATAGGGATGTCGCAACGGTCGTTAAGTGTGAAAAACCAGTCCTAAGTCACTTTTTTAGTGCCGTTGTAACTTTGAACGGTCACTAAATGGACCGTCGTAAGTCGAGGACTACCTGTATATGATTTTTGCATTTGTGAAGCATGTCAAGGACAAAAAAAATATGCCTGCCAGATTCCTGGCACTGAAAAAAAAAGCAACTTATGACGGGTCCTCGGGCTTGTGACCGTCGTAGCATCCCATACAGTCACATGATAAAAATTTGGGCGCTTGTCAACCGGCATGTATTTTGCATGTTTGCCAGCATCCCAAGGTCACGTGATCACCCTTTATGACCTTCCCAAGTGGCTTCTGAGAAACCCAGCCAATGGGGAGGCTGGATTCACTTAACAACCATGTTACTCACCGAACAACTGCAAGGATTCACTTCACAACTTTGGCAGGAGAGGTCGTAAAACGAGGAAACACTCGCTTCGCAATTGCCTCGCTTAGCAACGTAAATTTTGGGCACGGTTGCGGTCGTAAGTTGAGGACTATGTGTATTGATGCTGGGAACGTTAAGAACAGGGGTCTTCAAACTTGGCAGCTTTAAGATTTGTGGACTTCAACTCCCAGAATTCCTCAGCCGGCCAGTCAGCCGGCTTGTGGACTTCAACTCCCAGAATTCCTCAGCCGGCCAGTCAGCCGGCTTCTGGACTTCAACTCCCAGAATTCCTCAGCCAGCCAGTCAGCCGGCTTGTGGACTTCAACTCCCAGAATTCCTCAGCCAGCCAGTCAGCCGGCTTGTGGACTTCAACTCCCAGAATTCCTCATCCAGCAAGGGCTGGCTGAGGAATTCTGGGAGTTGAAGTCCACAAGTCTTAAAATGGCCAAGTTTGAAGACTCTTGGTTAATAATCTCCACAACTCTTCAACTCCCAGAATTCCTCAGCCAGCCTGTCAGCCAGCTTGTGGACTTCAACTCCCAGCATTCCTCAGCCAGCCAGTCAGCCAGCTTGTGGACTTCAACTCCCAGAATTCCTCAGCCAGTCAGTCAGCCGGCTTGTGGACTTCAACTCCCAGAATTCCTCAGCCAGCCAGTCAGCCAGCTTGTGGACTTCAACTCCCAGAATTCCTCAGCCAGCCAGTCAGCCGGCTTGTGGACTTCAACTCCCAGAATTCCTCAGCCAGCCAGGGCTGGCTAAGGAATTCTGGGAGTTGGTCCACAAGTCTTAAAATGGCCAAGTTTGAAGACTCTCGGTTAATAATCTCTGGCTCCTGGCCGCCTGGGAAATCAGCTTCCAAATAACCAGATTAAGGTCAATTCTCCCCCCCCCCCCAGTGAATGTTCAACCTTAAATTACGCAACCAGATCATCCTTTTCTTATTAGGCAACGGCAATTTCTGGAGAATTCCCTCACGTGGCGGCCATGATCCCAGGCGCATTTGCATCACTGGGTCTGTCGCCTGGACACACGATCCAGGTCAAACGGCATCCATAGGCAGTCCTTGAGTTACAACCATTCATTTAGTGACTGCTCCAAGTTACAAAGGGCCCTGAAAAACGGGACTTAGGATCGTTTTTTCGCACTTACGACCGTTGCAGCATCCCCAGGGACAGGTGATCGAAATTCAGGCGCTTGGTTCGAAAAAAACCCAGCCACTTGGAGGGAGGATGCCTCCCTCTCTCCCTCCCTCTCTCCCTCCTTCCCTCCCTCTCCCCCTCTCCCTCCCTCTCTCTCTCTCTCCCCCTTTCTCTCTCCTCTCTCTTTCCCCTTTGTCTTTCCCCCCTTCTCCCTCCCTCCCTCTCTTCCCTTCTCTCTCCCCTCCCTCTCCTCTCCCCCTCTCCTCCCCCTCCTCCTCTCTCTCTCCCCCTCCCTCTCTCTCCCTCTCTCCCTCTCTCCCCCTCTCTCTCCTCTCTCTCTTTCCCCTTTGTCTTTCCCCCCTTTCTCCCTCCCTCCCTCTCTCTTCCCTTTCTCTCTCTCCCACCTCTCCCCTCCCTCTCTCTTGTTCTTTCCCTTTCCCCCTCTCTCCCTCCCTCTCTCTCCCCCCTCTCCCCCTTTCTCCCCTCTATCTTTTTCTCCCTCTCTCCCTCCTTCTCTTCTCCTCTCTCCCCCCTCCCTCTCTCTATCCTCTCCCTCTTTCTCCCCCTCTGCCCCTCTACCTCCCCTCATCCCCCTCCTCTCTCCCCTCTTCCCTTTCTCCCCTCTGTATCCTCCCTCCTCTCCTCTCTTCTCCTCTCTTTCTCTCCCTGTGCCTGAACCTCTTTTTCTCTCTCTCTCTCCCCCTTCTCTCTCCCTCCCTCTTCTCCCCCCTCTTTCCCCCTCCCTCCCTCCCTCTCTTTCTCCCCCCCTCTCTCTCTCCTTAGACATAAAAGCCAGCTGGGTGAGTTTGGCCCAATCACCAACAGATGGTGAGTTTTAGTCCCGCCTTAGGCACAAAAGCCGGCTGGTTGGTTGACTTTGGTCCAGTCCCTCTGTCTCAGCCTAACCTACCTCACAGGGTTGTTGTGGGGAAGACAAAAGGAGGAAGGTGTGTTGTTCATGTCTGCCGCCTCGAGTTATTTGTAAAAATAAGGCGAGATACAAAGACTAACCGCAACCCCCCCCACACACACAAACACACAATCCCAGGCATTGAGCGCTATAGAACTAACGAGTTGGCAAGGAGAGTTAAGAATAATTAACAAACCTAACTAGGAAGCCGGTTGATGACTAAACTATGACTAATGAGCTATGCTAATTGGAAGCAGTGACGGCCACCGGTTGTGTTGCAACACCAGAAAAGGCCCTGGGTGCAATTTTACTCTAAATGGAGGTCATAAGGTTTGCACACCGTGAAGCGGGACCCTTTCTTAATGCATCTGGGTGAAAAGGGAAATTTGGAGAGGTGGATGCAATTGACCAAGTCTCACCAAAGACCCAAAAGCAAGAAAGGAGGGGGGTTGGTTGGTTATTATTATTATTTTTAATTTGCCTATTTATTCAGAATCAAAAACATGTTATTTGGAATGTTTATTCACCTTGCATCTGTAGGCAATTCTTTTTTTAAAAAAAAAAAACTGCGTGTTTTCTGCGACCGACACGCAATCGAAGAAAAAAATATAAGTACGAATTCGCAATTCGCCATTTTTATTGATTGATAATATAAAATGCAAAAGTACAAATGCAAATAGCCGGAGAGAAAAAGGGAGAGAAAGGGGTAAGGAGAAGTGTAGAAACGAAGGGAGGAAAAAAAAGGCATTGACTCCTTCTAGTGCAGTAGAATAACAGAATAACATCAAAGCTCAACTTTTTGCTTTCGCACAATAGTATAAATTAGCGCCATTTCAATAACAACGAATCTATCGAATCAGTAAAACCCCAAATCAAAGTTTCGTGTTGTTTTTTTTTCCACCTCAAGCACAAAGCCCAGAAGTGGTTTCGGAGCCGAAACAAAAAAAAATACTTAAAGAAGCAAGAAAGTTTTAAAGTTTGGAAGATTTAAAATCCAGCAGAGTTTAGGATTTCATCCCGGGGTGTTTTGGCGTCTCCCTCTGCACACCCGTTCTTCTCTTTCCTGCCAAAGGGAAATTTCTCAGCTGGATCTGAAACAATGCATAAGGGGGTGCAAAGATCGCATCCCTTGACAAGACCAGAAGCCCAACAGGACTGTTGTGTTCGCACAGCAGACATTTGAGACGAGGCAGTTCGTACAAAAGATGTCTTTTTATTTGGTACATTCACTGAACAGAAGCATAGAGAGAGATTGAACAGAACAACAACAGAAGCAGGCATCAAGCCCTTTTATACTCCCCGTGCAACGGGATGCTCAGCCAATGATTGCAGGCTATTCTCCCGCCTTGCGCATGTGAGCAAGGCTGGAGACAGCCTGTCTGGGTCCCGGGCAGACACGTGGCCTGTCCGGGTCTCTGCAACCTCTTTGCAGACTTCCTGAGCCTTGCTGAATGACTCAGCAAGGCCCAGCCTCTCTGCAGACTTTCTGAGCCTTGCTGAATGATTCAGCAAGGCCCAGGACATATAATAATAATAATAATAAAGTTGGAAGGGACCTTGGAGGTCATCGAGTCCAACCCCCTGCTCAGGCAGGAAACCCTATACCATTTCAGACAAATGGCTGTCCAGTCTCTTCTTAAAAACTTCCAGTGTTGGAGCATTCACCGCTTCTGGAGGCAGGTTGTTCCACTGGTTAATTGTTCTAACTGTCAGGAAGTTTCTCCTCAGTTCCAGGTTGCTTCTCTCCTTGACTAGTTTCCATCCATTGCTTCTTGTCCTGCTTTCTGGCGCTTTGGAGAATAGCTTGACTCCCTCTTCTTTGTGGCAACCCCTGAGATATTGGAATACTGCTATTCATAACACCCCTCCCCTCTTGGATTAAACAATAAGTAACACATTGTTTAACACTTGACACACAACAACATCACAGCAGGCCGGTTGGCCTTTTTTCAAACAGCCTTTACTTTACAACCCCCAGTTCCTGGTTATATCCACGAAGTTACACCTTATTACAATAGTAACACTTCAACACTATACATATTTGTTTTCTCAAGGCAAGGGTTATTAAACCTCCTGTGTATACAACAGAGACCTTACATAGTCCAATTTCCTAGGAGAACCACTACCTCGCCCACATCTGCCTGGAACCATATTGGTCCCGGTATAGTTGTAATATAGAGGTGTAGAGGTAGGTATTGAGGTGTAGAGGTAGGTATTACACTGGAGTAGGTGCCTGGAGTGCCTGCTCTCGGCTTGCGCCAAGACAAACCAGGACTTGGTCGTCCAAGGGGTTCCCCCTGACTGCTGACTGGCTGGATCCGCTAAACCCAAACCAGAGTTCCTTGGTGGGGTGAAGTTGCCCCAGTCCCTCGGTGGGGTGGAATTCCCCGTATTTCCTCGGGACTCCTCTTGGGAGCACTGTCCCTCGAGCCCAAGGCCAGCCGCAGGGATACCCTGAGTAGCCGCGTTACGGCCATTTGTCCCTAGCCAGGGACCTCTGCCCGAGTCAGGAGCCGTCCATGGCAAGACCCCCATCTGGAGCATTTGAAGAAACGCCCTCTTGGAGAGACTGTGGCCCACAATCATAATTGGGGTCCCCCTCCCCCCCCGAGAGCGGAGCCAGGGGAGGAACCGTGCCCTGGAAGCCTCCAGCGCAACTGGTCGATGTGGCGTCGAAATGAGCCACAAGAGGGAAAAGGACTTGGATTCCTCCCATTGAATGAACGCACTATGAATAGAATGTGTCACAATCGCTTTCACATCCTGAACATAGGAGCGTGAGGAGAGTGTACAAAAGTTGCAGAAGTTTCCTACATGAGGATTCCAGGCATGGTTTAGCATCTGTAGCCTTAGCAATTGTAGGTACACAATACTACAGTCTAAGTTGGAATCACACATTTTGCAATATTGAAACCCTTGTGACTAACACATGTACAGAATAGACATTCTCTTTGGTACAATAAGGAGATGGGTTGCCTTCACAGTAATATGATACATACAACCAAGTGTTAAGGTAACCCTTTTATTGATGAAACCACTTGGAGTCCCCGAGGTGCCTGCAGCCGTGACACCTGTGAAGCCACCCGGTCTGGGTGCAGCCTGTCCAGCTTCGTAATGCGTCTGCGACCCCAGCGGAATTCAGCTGGGCTCTTCCTGTAGCTGTGCAAGGTGTGGTGCGGTGTGCAATTAGAAAATCAGCTAACCTGTGATGCCAGGGTCCTTGAGTGATTCTCTTGCATGTGTCTTTGGTGGTGCGCACCATGCGTTCACCTGTCCGTTGGTGGCAGGGTGAAAAGGAGCAGACGTGGCATGCCGGATCATGTTGGCTTGGAGAAATGCCTGAAACTCAGAAGAGGTAAATTGGGGACCATTGTCTGATACTAAAACATCAGGAAGACCATGGGAAGCGAAGATTCCTCTGAGCACCTGGATGGTCCTGGCAGTAGTAGTGGAGGACACAGGAACGACCTCTAGCCACTTGGAATGGCTATCCACAAGGAGGAGGAAGAATTGCCCCTGAAAGGGCCCAGCATAATCTATATGGATGCGTGACCATGGAGTGAGTGTCTCCTCCCACCTATGTACAGGGGCCTGGGGCATTTCTGGCCGTGATTGCTGGCACACTTGACACCCATGAACCTGGGCCTCGATGTCCTTATCGAGTCCAGGCCACCAAAGATGGCTGCGCGCAAGCGCCTTCATTCTCACTATTCCCGGATATCCCTCATGAAGAGAGAGCAAGACTCTGGTCCTCAATGAGGCCGGGATGACTACTCGGTTGCCCCACAGGATACACCCCTTGAATGTGGACAATTCATGCTTCCTACGCCAGAAGCTCTGGAAGTCTGTACCAGGACACGTGTCAGCCCATCCTGACAACACACATGTCAGCACGCATGCAAGCGTGTGATCAGTGGCAGTTTCAGCAGCCACATCCCTAGCATTGAGGGGAGATTCAGGTAAGTCCTGAATAGACAGAATGTGTACAGCAGGAGCAGGGTCTGCCTCTATTTGTTTAAGAGGTAACCTACTTAGGCCAATTAGCTATGCTAATTGGAAGCAGTGACAGGCCACCGGTTGTGTTGCAACACCAGAAAAGGCCCTGGGTGCAATTTTACTCTAAATGGAGGTCATAAGGTTTGCACACCGTGAAGCGGGACCCTTTCTTAATGCATCTGGGTGAAAAGGGAAATTTGGAGAGGTGGATGCAATTGACCAAGTCTCACCAAAGACCCAAAAGCAAGAAAGGAGGGGGGTTGGTTGGTTATTATTATTATTTTTAATTTGCCTATTTATTCAGAATCAAAAACATGTTATTTGGAATGTTTATTCACCTTGCATCTGTAGGCAATTCTTTTTTTAAAAAAAAAAAACTGCGTGTTTTCTGCGACCGACACGCAATCGAAGAAAAAAATATAAGTACGAATTCGCAATTCGCCATTTTTATTGATTGATAATATAAAATGCAAAAGTACAAATGCAAATAGCCGGAGAGAAAAAGGGAGAGAAAGGGGTAAGGAGAAGTGTAGAAACGAAGGGAGGAAAAAAAAGGCATTGACTCCTTCTAGTGCAGTAGAATAACAGAATAACATCAAAGCTCAACTTTTTGCTTTCGCACAATAGTATAAATTAGCGCCATTTCAATAACAACGAATCTATCGAATCAGTAAAACCCCAAATCAAAGAATCTATCGAATCAGTAAAACCCCAAATCAAAGTTTCGTGTTTTTTTTTTTCCCACCTCAAGCACAAAGCCCAGAAGTGGTTTCGGAGCCGAAACAAAAAAAAAATACTTAAAGAAGCAAGAAAGTTTTAAAGTTTGGAAGATTTAAAATCCAGCAGAGTTTAGGATTTCATCCCGGGGTGTTTTGGCGTCTCCCTCTGCACACCCGTTCTTCTCTTTCCTGCCAAAGGGAAATTTCTCAGCTGGATCTGAAACAATGCATAAGGGGGTGCAAAGATCGCATCCCTTGACAAGACCAGAAGCCCAACAGGACTGTTGTGTTCGCACAGCAGACATTTGAGACGAGGCAGTTCGTACAAAAGATGTCTTTTTATTTGGTACATTCACTGAACAGAAGCATAGAGAGAGATTGAACAGAACAGCAACAGAAGCAGGCATCAAGCCCTTTTATACTCCCCGTGCAACGGGATGCTCAGCCAATGATTGCAGGCTATTCTCCCGCCTTGCGCATGTGAGCAAGGCTGGAGACAGCCTGTCTGGGTCCCGGGCAGACACGTGGCCTGTCCGGGTCTCTGCAACCTCTTTGCAGACTTCCTGAGCCTTGCTGAATGACTCAGCAAGGCCCAGCCTCTCTGCAGACTTTCTGAGCCTTGCTGAATGATTCAGCAAGGCCCAGGACATATAATAATAATAATAATAAAGTTGGAAGGGACCTTGGAGGTCATCGAGTCCAACCCCCTGCTCAGGCAGGAAACCCTATACCATTTCAGACAAATGGCTGTCCAGTCTCTTCTTAAAAACTTCCAGTGTTGGAGCATTCACCGCTTCTGGAGGCAGGTTGTTCCACTGGTTAATTGTTCTAACTGTCAGGAAGTTTCTCCTCAGTTCCTGGTTGCTTCTCTCCTTGGTTAGTTTCCATCCATTGCTTCTTGTCCTGCCCTCAGGCGCCTTGGAGAATAGCTTGACTCCCTCTTCTTTGTGGCAACCCCTGAGATATTGGAATACTGCTATTCATAACACCCCTCCCCTCTTGGATTAAACAATAAGTAACACATTGTTTAACACTTGACACACAACAACATCACAGCAGGCCGGTTGGCCTTTTTTCAAACAGCCTTTACTTTACAACCCCCAGTTCCTGGTTATATCCACGAAGTTACACCTTATTTCAATAGTAACACTTCAACACTATACATATTTGTTTTCTCAAGGCGAAGGGTTATTAAACCTCCTGTGTATACAACAGAGACCTTACATAGTCCAATTTCCTAGGAGAACCACTACCTCGCCCACATCTGCCTGGAACCATATTGGTCCAGGTATAGTTGTAATATAGAGGTGTAGAGGTAGGTATTGAGGTGTAGAGGTAGGTATTACACTGGAGTAGGTGCCTGGAGTGCCTGCTCTCGGCTTGCGCCAAGACAAACCAGGACTTGGTCGTCCAAGGGGTTCCCCCTGACTGCTGACTGGCTGGATCCGCTAAACCCAAGCCAGAGTTCCTTGGTGGGGTGAAGTTCCCCGAGTCCCTCGGTGGGGTGGAATTCCCCGTATTTCCTCGGGACTCCTCTTGGGAGCACTGTCCCTCGAGCCCAAGGCCAGCAGCAGGGATACCCTGAGTAGCCGCATTACGGCCATTTGTCCCTAGCCAGGGACCTCTGCCCGAGTCAGGAGCCGTCCATGGCAAGACCCCCACCTGGAGCATTTGAAGAAACGCCCTCTTGGAGAGACTGTGGCCCACAATCATAATTGGGGTCCCCCTCCCCCCCCGAGAGCGGAGCCAGGGGAGGAACCGTGCCCTGGAAGCCTCCAGCGCAACTGGTCGATGTGGCGTCGAAATGAGCCACAAGAGGGAAAAGGACTTGGATTCCTCCCATTGAATGAACGCACTATGAATAGAATGTGTCACAATCGCTTTCACATCCTGAACATAGGAGCATGAGGAGAGTGTACAAAAGTTGCAGAAGTTTCCTACATGAGGATTCCAGGCATGGTTTAGCATCTGTAGCCTTAGCAATTGTAGGTACACAATACTACAGTCTAAGTTGGAATCATACATTTTGCAATATTGAAACCCTTGTGACTAACATTTACAGTGTACAGAATAGACATTCTCTTTGGTACAATAAGGAGATGGGTTGCCTTCACAGTAATATGATACATACAACCAAGTGTTAAGGTAACCCCTTTATTGATGAAACCACTTGGAGTCCCCGAGGTGCCTGCAGCCGTGACACCTGTGAAGCCACCCGGTCTGGGTGCAGCCTGTCCAGCTTCGTAATGCGTCTGCGACCCCAGCGGAATTCAGCTGGGCTCTTCCTGTAGCTGTGCAAGGTGTGGTGCGGTGTGCAATTAGAAAATCAGCTAACCTGTGATGCCAGGGTCCTTGAGTGATTCTCTTGCATGTGTCTTTGGTGGTGCGCACCATGCGTTCACCTGTCCGTTGGTGGCAGGGTGAAAAGGAGCAGACGTGGCATGCCGGATCATGTTGGCTTGGAGAAATGCCTGAAACTCAGAAGAGGTAAATTGGGGACCATTGTCTGATACTAAAACATCAGGAAGACCATGGGAAGCGAAGATTCCTCTGAGCACCTGGATGGTCCTGGCAGTAGTAGTGGAGGACACAGGAACGACCTCTAGCCACTTGGAATGGCTATCCACAAGGAGGAGGAAGAATTGCCCCTGAAAGGGCCCAGCATAATCTATATGGATGCGTGACCATGGAGTGAGTGTCTCCTCCCACCTATGTACAGGGGCCTGGGGCATTTCTGGCCGTGATTGCTGGCACACTTGACACCCATGAACCTGGGCCTCGATGTCCTTATCGAGTCCAGGCCACCAAAGATGGCTGCGCGCAAGCGCCTTCATTCTCACTATTCCCGGATATCCCTCATGAAGAGAGAGCAAGACTCTGGTCCTCAATGAGGCCGGGATGACTACTCGGTTGCCCCACAGGATACACCCCTTGAATGTGGACAATTCATGCTTCCTACGCCAGAAGCTCTGGAAGTCTGTACCAGGACACGTGTCAGCCCATCCTGACAACACACATGTCAGCACGCATGCAAGCGTGTGATCAGTGGCAGTTTCAGCAGCCACATCCCTAGCATTGAGGGGAGATTCAGGTAAGTCCTGAATAGACAGAATGTGTACAGCAGGAGCAGGGTCTGCCTCTATTTGTTTAAGAGGTAACCTACTTAGGCCAATTAGCTATGCTAATTGGAAGCAGTGACAGGCCACCGGTTGTGTTGCAACACCAGAAAAGGCCCTGGGTGCAATTTTACTCTAAATGGAGGTCATAAGGTTTGCACACCGTGAAGCGGGACCCTTTCTTAATGCATCTGGGTGAAAAGGGAAATTTGGAGAGGTGGATGCAATTGACCAAGTCTCACCAAAGACCCAAAAGCAAGAAAGGAGGGGGGTTGGTTGGTTATTATTATTATTTTTAATTTGCCTATTTATTCAGAATCAAAAACATGTTATTTGGAATGTTTATTCACCTTGCATCTGTAGGCAATTCTTTTTTTAAAAAAAAAAAACTGCGTGTTTTCTGCGACCGACACGCAATCGAAGAAAAAAATATAAGTACGAATTCGCAATTCGCCATTTTTATTGATTGATAATATAAAATGCAAAAGTACAAATGCAAATAGCCGGAGAGAAAAAGGGAGAGAAAGGGGTAAGGAGAAGTGTAGAAACGAAGGGAGGAAAAAAAAGGCATTGACTCCTTCTAGTGCAGTAGAATAACAGAATAACATCAAAGCTCAACTTTTTGCTTTCGCACAATAGTATAAATTAGCGCCATTTCAATAACAACGAATCTATCGAATCAGTAAAACCCCAAATCAAAGTTTCGTGTTGTTTTTTTTCCCACCTCAAGCACAAAGCCCAGAAGTGGTTTCGGAGCCGAAACAGAAAAAAAAATACTTAAAGAAGCAAGAAAGATTTAAAGTTTGGAAGATTTAAAATCCAGCAGAGTTTAGGATTTCATCCCGGGGTGTTTTGGCGTCTCCCTTTGCACACCCGTTCTTCTCTTTCCTGCCAAAGGGAAATTTCTCAGCTGGATCTGAAACAATGCATAAGGGGGTGCAAAGATCGCATCCCTTGACAAGACCAGAAGCCCAACAGGACTGTTGTGTTCGCACAGCAGACATTTGAGACGAGGCAGTTCGTACAAAAGATGTCTTTTTATTTGGTACATTCACTGAACAGAAGCATAGAGAGAGATTGAACAGAACAGCAACAGAAGCAGACATCAAGCCCTTTTATACTCCCCGTGCAACGGGATGCTCAGCCAATGATTGCAGGCTATTCTCCCGCCTTGCGCATGTGAGCAAGGCTGGAGACAGCCTGTCTGGGTCCCGGGCAGACACGTGGTCTGTCCGGGTCTCTGCAACCTCTTTGCAGACTTCCTGAGCCTTGCTGAATGACTCAGCAAGGCCCAGCCTCTCTGCAGACTTTCTGAGCCTTGCTGAATGATTCAGCAAGGCCCAGGACATATAATAATAATAATAAAGTTGGAAGGGACCTTGGAGGTCATCGAGTCCAACCCCCTGCTCAGGCAGGAAACCCTATACCATTTCAGACAAATGGCTGTCCAGTCTCTTCTTAAAAACTTCCAGTGTTGGAGCATTCACCGCTTCTGGAGGCAGGTTGTTCCACTGGTTAATTGTTCTAACTGTCAGGAAGTTTCTCCTCAGTTCCAGGTTGCTTCTCTCCTTGACTAGTTTCCATCCGTTGCTTCTTGTCCTGCCCTCAGGCGCCTTGGAGAATAGCTTGACTCCCTCTTCTTTGTGGCAACCCCTGAGATATTGGAATACTGCTATTCATAACACCCCTCCCCTCTTGGATTAAACAATAAGTAACACATTGTTTAACACTTGACACACAACAACATCACAGCAGGCCGGTTGGCCTTTTTTCAAACAGCCTTTACTTTACAACCCCCAGTTCCTGGTTATATCCACGAAGTTACACCTTATTTCACTAGTAACACTTCAACACTATACATATTTGTTTTCTCAAGGCGAGGGTTATTAAACCTCCTGTGTATACAACAGAGACCTTACATAGTCCAATTTCCTAGGAGAACCACTACCTCGCCCACATCTGCCTGGAACCATATTGGTCCAGGTATAGTTGTAATATAGAGGTGTAGAGGTAGGTATTGAGGTGTAGAGGTAGGTATTACACTGGAGTAGGTGCCTGGAGTGCCTGCTCTCGGCTTGCGCCAAGACAAACCAGGACTTTGTCGTCCAAGGGGTTCCCCCTGACTGCTGACTGGCTGGATCCGCTAAACCCAAACCAGAGTTCCTTGGTGGGGTGAAGTTCCCCGAGGCAAGCGCCTTCATTCTCACTATTCCCGGATGTCCCTCATGAAGAGAGAGCAAGACTCTGGTCCTCAATGAGGCCGGGATGACTACTCGGTTGCCCCACAGGATACACCCCTTGAATGTGGACAATTCATGCTTCCTATGCCAGAAGCTCTGGAAGTCTGTACCAGGACACGTGTCAGGCCATCCTGACAACACACGTCAGCACGCATGCAAGCGTGTGATCAGTGGCAGTTTCAGCAGCCACATCCCTAGCATTGAGGGGAGATTCAGGTAAGTCCTGAATAGACAGAATGTGTACAGCAGGAGCAGGGTCTGCCTCTATTTGTTTAAGAGGTAACCTACTTAGGCCATCAGATGAAGGTGGAGGCTGTTCGCTTTTGCCAGCTGTTTAAACGCTAAGAGAAGCTAGCTGGATTATTTTCATGTTTGAATTTTTTTTTTCTGACCGCAATAAAATTGCAAATATTACTAGCACTGATGGTGTTATCTAGTTGGGTAATGAAACGTCTGCAAGGAAAACAACAAGCTCAGAGAGCACCAAGGACCCCAGAGTTGTTGGTGGTGGTCTTCCTCCTCCTCCTCCTCGCACCCCCTCCCTTCTAGCACTGATAATGTTACTCAGTTGGGTAATGAAATGTCTGCAAGAAAACCACCAAGCTCAGAGAGAACCCAGGACCCCACAACCCCTCCCTCCTCCTCCTCTTCCTCCTCCTCCTTCTCCTCTCCCTGCTCCTCCTCCTCAACCCCCCCCTCTTCTAGCACTGATGATGTCAGCTAGTTTGGTAATGAAACGTCTGCAAGAAAACCACCAAGCTCAGTGAGCACCAAGGACTCCACAGTCCTCCTCCTCTTCCTCTCACCTCTTCCTCCTCCTCCTCGCAACCCCCCCTTCCTTCTAGCACTGATGATGTCACCTAGTCGGGTAATGAAACGTCTGCAAGAAAACCACCAAGCTCAAAGAACACCAAGGACCGCAGATATTCCTATTTATCATCCAAAAGTACCTCTAGTTTTTAGACCTTTAAATACAGGGTTTAAAACTGCCCACTTGTTGCAACCAATTTTATCTTCTCAGCCAAGGAAAACCACTCAGCTCTTCTGGGGAGTCGTGTTTATACTACACTGAGCTCAACGGCCCGGTCCTTTCATTTGTTGATTTTGAAAACATAAAATAACAGATTTTGCTTTTGCTCGTTTGGGACCAACGATTAATCACCCGTTGGTTTTCGTTTACTTGAAGCAAAGAAATTATATTCGGGTAATCCTCAATTTACGGCAAACACTTGTCTCCAAAATTTCCGTGGCTAAGCGAGGCAGTTGTTTAAGTGAGTTTTGTCCCATTTTACGACCTTTCTTGCCACCGTCGTTAAGCGAATCACTGCCGTTGTTCAGTGAATCATGCAGTCGTTAAGCGAATCTGGTTTCCCCCGTTGACTTTGCTTCTCGGAAGATGTCTGGGAAAGTTTCAAACGGTGTTCATATGTGACCCCTGGAATGCTGCAACCGTCCTAAGTACATGCCAGTTGCCAAGCGCCTGAATTTCGATCGCGTGACCATTCGGATACTGCAATGGTTGTAAGTGTGAAAAACGGTCATAAGTCACTTTTTTCAGGGTCGTTATGACTTTGGTCATTAAAGGAAAGGTTGCAAGTCCAGAACTATGGTTGTTAAGGTGAGAACAGAATAATGTTCCTGCTTGAGCAGGGGGTTGGACTGGTTGACCTCTAGGGTCCCTTACAACTCCATTGTTCTATTAACTATCTCTACTTTCTTTGCTTGTGCTATATTTATTACCCCTGCATTTTCCATGCAAGAGAATAGAATAGAATATGGAATAGAGTAGAGTAGAGTAGAGTAGAGTAGAGTAGAGTAGAGTAGAGTAGAGTAGAGTAGAGTAGAGTAGAGTAGAGTAGAGCAGAGCTGGAAGGGACCTTGGAGGTCTTCTAGTCCAGCCCCCTGCTCAAGCAGGAGAACCTATACCATCTCAGACAGGTGAATGTCTAGTCTAGATTCTTTAAAATCTCCAGTGATGGAGCGCCCACGATTTCTGGTGGCAAGCTGTTCCACTGGTTAACTGTCCTCACTGTCAGGAACTTTCTCCTTAACTCGAGGTTGCTTCTCTCTTTGGTCAGTTTCCAACCATTGTTTCTCATCCTGCCCTCTGGTGCTTTGGAGAATAGTTTGACCCCCTCTTCTTCGTGGCAGCCCCTCAAATAATTCGCCACGGAGGGGAAAAAAGCAGCTTCCCTCCATACATATACCAAACACCGGTTCCCAAATCCTTACTCTAGCCGCAGGGACTAGAACCTTGCAATCGACAAAAGCTTCACAGGCAGCGCCCGGTCTTCTGGGCCGTGCTATTTTTAATGGCCATCATATCTTTGACTTGGCAGAAGAGTTGAGTTTCGTAACAGCTCCTGGAACCTCATCCGTTTTTTGACCCCGTGACCGTTAATCCTGGAGACAGTCCAAATCAACCTCCCACTCATGTCGAAATTCCCAACCAGCTGCTCCTCCCCAGTCTTTTATTGGCTCTGGACAGGCTGTCCCGTTCGCTCTTTGCCCAAAAGTACCGGACTGTGAAGAAGAACATCCGGGGGGGTTGAAGATCTGCTTGAAGTCCATCGTGCAGCTGATGAAAAACTTCCCTGAGGTCAAGGAGAAGAAGCCTCATTTTTTAGAAGCCTCAAGCAGTCCTTTGGCCCCACCCCACCCCCCGCACCCCCACCCCACGACCTATGGATCAAGGGGCCTCTGATTTGGAGAAGCCCCCAGCCAGCACTTTCTCCGAGGAAGATCCAAAGACTTCGGTGCATCCCTGTTGCAGGAAATTATGTCGGCTGATTCCTTCCAATTTCTGGGAAGAGGTGAAGAAGATCTTGGTGATGTCCGGGCCATTGGTAAGTCTTCTTCCATTTGCAAACTTGCAGCCTATCAGAGATGTTCTTGTTGCAGGTTTAGAAAAAAAACAACCCTCAGAATAACAGAATTGGAAGGGACCTTGGAGGTCTTCTAGTCCAACCCCCTGCTCAGGCAGGAAACCCTATACCATTTCAGACAAATGGCTGTCCAGTCTCTTCTTAAAAACGTCCAGTGTTGGAGCATTCACAGCTTCTGGAGGCAGGTTGTTCCACTGGTTAATTGTTCTCACTGTCAGGAAATTTCTCCTTAGTTCTAGGTTGCTTCTTTCCTTGATTAGTTTCCATCTATTACTTCTTGTCTTGCCCTCAGCGGCTTTGCAGAATAGTTTGACTCCTTCTTCTTTGGGGCAGCCCCTGAGATATTGGAAGACTGCTATCATGTCCCCCCTCGTCCTTCTCTTCATTAAACTAGACATACCCAATTCCAGCAGCTGTTCCTTATATGCTTTAGCCTCCAGTCCCCTAATCATCTTTGTTGCCCTTCTCTGCACTCTTTCTAGAGTCTCAACATCTTTTTTACATCGTTGTGACCAAAACTGGATGCCGTATTCCAAGTGTGGCCTTACCAAGGCCTTGTAAAGTGGTATTAACACTTCTCGTGATCTTGATTCTATCCCTCTGTTAATGCAGCTGTGGGAGGACAACACCCCCCCAGAGAAAGAAATATTTTGGGAATATTAAACGGCAAAATATTACATTTCCCCAAAGGATCTTAAAGGCAGAAAAGCAGGCCCAGTTTTCTTAATAGCCCCAGGCAGAGACCAGCTCTGTAGAAATGCAGATTTGTTGATTCATTCAGGAAGACTGGAGCCAGGAACCTTGGAGATGATGAGATTAGAAAGACAAAGACCCCTAAAATCTACATCCCCCACCCAAACTCTAAAAAGATGACCTTTAGGACGTAATAGGATTAACCCACCACCATCAGAATACCAAATCCTGGAGCACCAGGAAAGTACCTGAGGATTGGAAAAGGGCTGATGTGGTTCCCAACTTCAAGAAAGGCGGGGAAAACGGACCCAGGAAACTACAGACCAATCAATTAAGAATAGAATAGAATAGAATAGAATAGAATAGAATAGAATAGGACCTTGGAGGTCTTCTAGTCCAGCCCCCTGCTTAAGCAGGAGAGCCTATACCGTCTCAGACAGGTGACTGTCTAGCCTCTTCTTAAAAACCTCGTGATGGAGTGCCCACGATTTCTGGAGGCAAGCTGTTCCACAGGTTAATTGTTCCACAGGTTAATACTGTTCCACAGTATTTAATATTTATTTGCTATTTATATGTAGGGATGTGGGTCTATATATATGTTGTACATAGTATGTTTAGGTGTGTGTCATGTATATGTTTCACTTTGAGAGCGGGCAACTAAATTTCATTTTTTATGTGTGCCATTGTGCCCACAATATAAAAATGACAATAAAGGTTATCTAAATCTAAATCTAAATCTCACTGTCAGGAAGTTTCTCCTTAATTCCAGGTTGCTTCTCTCTTTCTTGCAAGAAAGTCCAGTAGCTTTTTGGAAAAGCATCTTGGGGATTTTATTTTATTTTATTTTATTTATTAAATTTACCAGCTGTTTTTGGTCTAGCGGTCCCCAAAGTGTCTTTAGCAATTAAACTCCAATATCTAAGGGGCTGCCATGATTAGGGGATTGGAGGCTAAAACATATCAGGAACGGTTGCTGGAATTGGGTAAGTCTAGTTTAATGAAGAGAAGGACGAGGGGTGACAGGATAGCATGTCTTCCAATATTTGAGGGGCTGCCACAAAGAAGAGGGGGGGGGTCAGCCTATTCTCCAAAGCACTAGAGGTAGGACAAGAAAAAATGGATGCAAACTAATCAAGGAAAAAAGCTATCTAGAACGAAGGAGGAATTTCCTGATGGTGAGAACAATTAAACAGTGGAACAACTTGCCTCCAGAAGTTGTAGGTGCTCCAATATTGGATATTTTTAAGAAGAGACTGGACAGCCATTTGTCCGAAATGGTATAGGGTCTCTTATATTAGGGGGCTGGACTAGAAGACCTCCAAGGTCCCTTCCAACTCTCTAATTCTGTTAAACTCTGTGATACAGCTCAGATTTGAGGTTAGATTTCATACTCTGAGACCTAGCCCATTGCTGAGATGTGAAGCAAGCATCTTTTGATTCAAATGTAGATTAATTCTGCCACCTTGGGAGCGAAATTGCAGAAAGAGAGCTGTGTCAGTCTACGATAGTCAAAAATTAAGTTTCTGGTTTCGGTGCAAAATTTTCCTCTGGATTGCATTATGACCACATGTTAGTGGACCGCTGTCTCTTTAGCCTTTTATTGCCTTTTCTTTCTTAATTATTTGAAGTTTTCTTTTGAGATTAAGGTGGAAGCAAAGAGGTGGTTAAATTCAGAAAGACTGGAACAATTGGTTCAACCTACCCCCAGCATTGAACTGAATTATTGCAGGAGTTTAATCCAACACTGAGCTTTAACTTGCTTGGTTGGAATAGTTTAATCCAGGGTTTTTCAACCGTGGCAAATTTAAGATGGGTGGACTTCCACTCCCAGAATTTCCCAGCCAGCATGCTTTAGGATGGGTGGACTTCCACTCCCAGAATTCCTCAGCCAGCCTGCTTTAAGATAGGTGAACTTCAACTCCCAGAATTCCCCAGCCGGCATGCTTTAAGATGAGTGGACTTCAACTCCCAGAATTCCCCAGCCAGCATTCTTTAAGATGGGTGGACTTCAGCTCCCAGAATTCCAGTTTGCTGGAAGATGGGTGGACTTCAACTCAGCCCAAGTCGCCACAGTTCAAAAACACTACGAATCCGTTGCGAACACTAATATTGTTATTATTCCAGCCTTTGAACCTACTGCATACTTACAGATCCATGACTCCAGATGTTTCAAAGCCTACCTGGATGGCCTGTACCACACCTCTAGGTGGGGATTTGAAGAGTCCCAAATCTTCACCTTCCCCCCTCCTCACTTTTCTACCCCTAGACGGTGATTCAGCTCTTGGTGTTTATGATCCATGTCGTCAGTACCATATTCTGCGGCCACATGGGCAAAGTTGAGTTGGCTTCCGTCACCCTGGCCATCGCAGTGAGTTTTTCTTTTCATGTGTTCCCCCCCCCATCTTCCTCGGGTGGTAGCTTCCAAATGACCTTGGCTGACCTCTAAAAGCTAAACAGAGTCAGCCCTGATTTCTGCTTGGATGGGAGACCACTAGGAAAGCCTAGCATTGGAGGCTAGATTGGGAAGTTGGAAAAAAAACAGAGTCGCCTTTTGACGAGATGGATGGCAAATAAATTTAACAAACGAACCAACAAATGATAAATAACATCCCAGAAGAGAATGACAAATGTCTTCTCTATTTTTTTTTACTCCTAAAATAAGGGGGATATTATCCATTAGATTTCTTAAAGAGTCAAGCCTGATTTGAAAGATAGTTAGTCCTCGACATAGAATCGTTCATTTAGCAACCGTTCAAAGTTACGACGGCATTGGAAAAAGTGATTTACCATTGGTCCTCACACGACCGTCGTAGAATTCCCCCACGGTCACGTGTTCAAAATTAAGACGTTTGGCTACCACTGTGTATTTACAATGGTTGCAGCATCCCCCGTGGTCACGTGATTAAAATTCACCTGCCACCAGCAAGATTAGCAAAAATGTTTAAAAATATGTCAGATAGATGTTGGAAATGTAAACATAAGTCAGGCACGTATTATCATGTTTGGTGGACATGTGATAAAGTAAAGAATTATTGGAAAAAGATACATACTTGGTTAGAAAAGATGCTGGGAGAACATGTAGATTTCAAACCTTTAAATTAGATATAATGCCAGAAAAGACTAACAAACAAAGCCTATATTTGATTTTACACATCACAACAGCGGCAAGAATAATATTTGAGCAATATTGGAAAAATGAAGGAATACCACCAGATGAAGAAATAATTAAAAAAATACTAGAATGCGCAGAGATGGACAGATTGACTATGAGACTGAAAGAAAAAGAAGAAACAGAATATTATCAAACTTGGGACTTATTTTACCGATGGTTAGAGGAAAGAATAAAGGATTAGGAATTAAATATGTATTAGCGTACTTAAACTCAGACAGCACGTTGGTTGAAAAATTATTATTGTATGTATGGAAAAAAATTAATAAAATCTTAAATCAGAAAAAAAAATATTCAGATGCTTAGCAGCTGACTCGTACTTATGACGGTCGCAGTGTCCCGGGGTCATGTGATCCCCTTTTGCGACAAGCAAAGTCAGTGAGGAAGCCGGATTCAACTTAAGGACCGTGTGACTAACTTCACACTGCAGTCATGTTAACCACTGCAGTC
The DNA here is from genome assembly GCA_023970755.1 of Azemiops feae. Lineage (NCBI taxonomy): Eukaryota > Metazoa > Chordata > Lepidosauria > Squamata > Viperidae > Azemiops > Azemiops feae. Next base: position 248,474 of record JALGBA010004108.1, on the reverse strand, counting down.
AGAAAGGTCATAAAACGGGGCAAAACCTACTTAGCAACTGTCTTGCTTAGCAACGGAAATTTTGGGCGGTAAGCCATAAGTACATGCCGGTTGCCCAGCATGTGAATCCCAATCACGTGATAAGTTACTTTTTTCAGTTGTATTGTCACTTCAAACGGTCACTAAGTGAATAGTTATAAATCGAGGACTACCTACAATCAGATACAGGCTGTCCTCGACTTACAGCAGTTCGTTTAGCGACCGTACAAAGTTACAACAGCATTGAAAAAGCGACTTAGGACCGTTTTTCACACTTATGACTGGAGCAGCGCAGCATCCCCCTGGTCACATGATCAAAATTCGGATGCTTGACAATTGACTGATACTTACGACGGCTGCAGTGTCCCGGGGTCATGTGATCCCCTTTTGCAACCTTCTGACAAGCAATGTCAACTCCAGATTCACTTAACAACCATGTTGCTAACTGCAGTGATTCACTTAACAACCGTAGCAAGAAAAGCAAAGTCAATGGGGAAGCCAGATTCACTTAACAACCGGGTTCCTAACTCAATAGCTGCAGTGAAATTGTGGCAAGAAAGATCGTAAATTGAGGCAAAACTCACTTAACACCTGCCTGATTTAGCAACGGACATTTTGGGCTCAATTGTGGTCGTAAATCGAGGACTACCTGTACAGCAGTCAGGGTGGCCATCTTTTCAATAGGGAGATGATTTGCAGATCTTTAAAGAGTTCCGCCGGTTTTGTGTTATTGCTGTGAAGGTGTAGCTGCAACTGGAAATTAAAAGGCGAGTTTGGAGTTTAAAATGTAAATTTTACAAAGAACGGAGCACTGATACAGGTAGTCCTCGAATTACGACCTCAATTGAGCCCAAAATTTCTGTTGCTAAGTGAGACATTTGTTAAGTGAGTTTTGCCCCATTTTAGGACTTCTCCTGCCACAGTTGTTAAGTGAATCGGGCTTCCCCCATTGACTTTGCTTGTCAGAAGGTCGCAAAAGGGGATCACGTGACCCCGGGACCCTGCGACCGTCATAAATATGAGTCAGTTGCCAAGTATCTGAATTTGTGATCATGGGGATGCTGTGACAGTTGTAAGTTTGAAAACCGGTCAGGTACTCCTCAATTTACAACCACAACTGAGCCCCAAGATTTCTGTTGTTAAGTGAGACATTTGTTTTGCCCCATTGTACGACCTTTTTTGTCACCGTTGTTAAGCGAATCACTGCAGTTGATTAGTTAATCACCCGGTTGTTGTGAATCCCGCTTCCCTCATTGATTTTGCTGGTCAGAAGGTCGCAAAAGGGGATCACGTGATCCCGGGACCCAGCGACCGTCATAAATACGTGTCAGTTGCCAAGCAGCTGAATTTTGATCACATGACCACGAGGATGCTGCAACGGTCGTTAAGTGTGAAAAATGGTCATAAGTCACATTTTCCAGTGCCGTTGTAACTTTGAACGGTCACTAAATGGACGGTTGTAAAGCGAGGACTGCCTGTATTAGGATTAAAAGAGGGATTAAAGCTTAACCTCTTTTATAATCCCCCTCTTATGATTCTGGATAAGAATAGCTGCAGGTATCTGGATAATCTCCAGGTTTTCTAAATTTTTCCTCCTATTTCTTCCTGTTTCTAGGTGATTAACGTGACCGGCATTTCTATCGGTTTTGGGCTGTCCTCGGCTTGCGACACATTAATATCTCAGGTAAGTCACAGAAACGAGCTTTTTACCAGTTTGGGGGGAGATGTGGGGGGTGACGAAACATGATCTGCTATGGCAGGGCTGGGCAACCTTGGCCCTTTTATGACTCGTGGACTTCAACTCCCAGAATTCCTGAGCCAGCCATGCTGAGGAGAAATGGAGAGGTTTCCATGCTGAGCCATGGCTGGCTCAGGAATTCTGGGAGTTGAAGTCCACCAGTCATGAAGGGGCCATAGTTCCCCACGCTGGCTCAGGAATTCTGGGAGTTGAAGTCCACGAGTCATGAAGAGGCCATAGTTCCCCACGCTGGCTCAGGAATTCTGGGAGTTGAAGTCCGCGAGTCATGAAGGGGCCATAGTTCCCCACGCTGGCTCAGGAATTCTGGGAGTTGAAGTCCGCGAGTCATGAAGAGGCCATAGTTCCCCATGCTGGCTCAGGAATTCTGGGAGTTGAAGTCCGCGAGTCATCAAAGAGCCAAGGTTGCCTACCCCTGTTTATGGAAGGCAGCCGAGCATGAATGGGAAAGCCTGCGTTTCTCTCAAAGCTCAGATACCGAAAGAAAGAATGCCAGCCATTTTCCTGATTTTTTTCTCCATTCGGGATGTTTGGAAGGGCTAAATCTGGGGCTGAGCCCCTTCGAAATCCAGAAGAGTGGGGTTTTTCTTTTCCTGCAAAAGAGAATCCCTGCTCTCTCTTGCTATTGCGTGATTCGAAGGTGCTCCTGAGACAGTCACAGAAGAATTGCTTAACTGTGGGGTCCCTGGTGCTCTCTGAGCTTGGTGGTTTTCTTGCAGACGTTTCAGGGCCCAACTAGGTAATATCATCAGTGCTAGGAGGGAGTGGGGTTTGTGGAGAGGAGGAGGAGGAGGAGGAGGAGGAGGAGACTGTGGGGTCCTTGATGCTGTCTGAGCTTGGTGGTTTTCTTGCAGACGTTTCATGACCCAACTAGATAGCATCATCAGTGCTGGGAGGGAGTGGGGTTTGTGGAGAGGAGAAAGAGAAGGAGGACGAGGACTGTGTGGTCCTTGGTGCTCTCTGAGCCTGGTTGTTTTCTTGCAGACCTTTCATTACCCAACTAGATAACACCAGCAGTGCTAGAAGGGAGGGCGGTTTGCAGATAGAAATACTGTAGATCAGAGGTCTCCAACCTTTCTCGATTGGCGGACCGGAGGGAAAGGGAGGGGAAAGCATTTTACGTGCGTGCACACACAAACAGAAAAAGTGCCGCAAGCACACATGACACAAAAGGGGTGGTGCTAGCGCCGCCTGACACTCACTAGCACCGCCCTGTTTTTGCTGTGTGGGTGCTAGCACCATCCCATTTTCGCTGCACAGCGTCCTGTTTTTGCCACAGCGGCAGTGCTAACATGAGTGGGGGTGAGTGCGCGTACACATGTGTGCACAGTGGCCAACCTGTCCACGACCCGGTGGCCAGCAGGCCACAGCCTGGTATGTTGGGGACCCCTGCTGTAAATAGCTAGCTAGCTAGCTAGATAGAAAGATAGAAAGATAGAAAGATAGAAAGATGATAGAGATAGATAGATGATAGATAGATGATAGATAGATGATAGATAGATAGATAGATAATAGATATAGGTAATAGATGATAGATGATAGATATCTATCTATCGTGTATCTATCATCTCTTTCTATCTAATCTATCATCTATCTATCTATTATCTATCTATCTAATAGATAATAAATAGATAGATAGATGATAGATTAGATAGAGAGAGAGAGAGAGAATGATAGATAGATAGATAGATAGAAAGATATAGAAAGATGATAGAGAGATAGAGAGATAGAGAATAGATAGATAATAGATAATAAATAGATGATAGATGATTGATAGATGATAGATAGATAGATAATAGATAGATATAGATAAAATAGATAGACGATAGATATCTATCGTCTATCTATCTATCATCTCTATCTAATCTATCATCTATCTATCTATTATCTATCTATCTAATAAATAATAAATAGATAGATAGATAGATAGATAGATAGATAGATAGATAGATAGATAGATAGATAGATAGATAGATAGATAGAGATAACCAATCAGATGTTGACTGTGGAAGGAGGACTGACAGATCCTGGAGGTCGAGTAAAAACAGGAATCAGCCTAGCATCATTACATAGCCACAAACCGAGTGCAACCTTCCTTGATTTCCATTGATGTTTATCTCGCTCCTAGCAGAAGCTAACCATTGGTCAGGAAGATTCCTACGCCTAAGCTTTCAGCAATAAATCAGTTTTTTTGGTCTTTCATGTGTGCCTTTGGCCTTTCCCCTTCCAGACTTACGGCGGGAAGAACATGAAACGGGTGGGCACCATCCTCCAGCAAGGGGTCCTGATTCTTCTCCTCTGCTGTTTCCCGTGCTGGGCGTTTTTCATCAACACCGAACAGCTCCTCTTGTTGATCCGGCAGGATCCGGAAGTCTCCAGGTGAGAAAAGGAAATCTGTCTTCCGAGTTAAAGCAATATGGCAGGTGTGTTCTGTCCCAGCCTATGTGAGTCCTTGTGAACTCAAACCCCTCTTTTAGCAAGTAGGCTGGAAATGCAGGAAAAACAAACCCCTTTTATCAATCAAGTGCAGACCTGCAAAATGTCCCCAAAGCAAAGGCAAACAGAACACGATTCAAACGGAGAATTGCTCATAGGCAAGACAAACAAATCATGATTCCATGAAACTTGAGTCCTTTGCAAACGGTTGCCTTCAGCAACCAGCACCGCCCACACCTTCCCTTTTTATTATGCAGCCCCAAGGCGTGGCTTCCACAGTGCCTTCTCCTCCTCCCTTGGAGTCGCCCCATTGCCTCCCTCTGTCCTGCTCTTGTTGCCTGTCTGCGTTTGCAAGCGTCTATGATGTCTTCCAGCTGTGAGTCCTCAGAGTCTGATTCAGCTTGAGCAGCTTGAGTGGAGGGGCCAGGCTCTTCATCAGATTGTAAGTCCTGGAGCTCATCAGAGCCTTCCTCCTCCTCTGATGGCTCTCCAGGCCCCTCCTCCTCCTCCTCCTCTGATTCCCCGGACTCAGCTGCCGGGTTCACTGGCTGGCACGGAATCACAACAGGGTGGGACTGGGGATTTTGGGCCTTGCAGGATGAGCTGGGTGGGAGTTCCCCTGTGGACGGCTATAACTGGGGGTTAAAAATTCTTCTGGGACTATTTTGTCAGTGAGGTCCCTCTCTGGATTGTCTTGAAAATGATGGAATAGACTTACAGGTGGTCCTCGACTTACAACAGGTTCATTTAGTGACTGTTCAAAGTTACAACGGTCTACTGGAAAAAAGTGACCTACGACCTTTTTTCACCCTTACAACCATTCCAACCTCCTCATGGTCAGGCAATCAAAATTTGGACGCTCGGGAACTGACTCATATTTATGACGGTTGCAGTGTCCCTGGGAGGTCACATGATCCCCTTTTGCGACCTTCTGACAAACAAGGTCATTAGGGAAGCCAGATTTCACTTAACAACTGCAGTGATTCACTTAACAACTGTGGCAAGAAAGTTCGTAAAATGGGGCAAGGCTCACTGAACAACTGTCTCGCTTAGCCATAGAAATTTTGGACCCAATTTGGTCGTAATTCGAGGACTATCTGTATGTCATGCTGGAAAGGACTGGTTGGGGAATTCTGGGAATTGAAGTCAAGATGGCTCCTGAATTAGAGGCAAGGTTTCAATCACGTTGTTGCAGGTGCCATCTTGATTTCTTTGGCTATCCTCTCACACACTTTTGACTCCAGCCATGGTTACAATTGATGTAGTGTTTTTCATTTGCTTTGTGGTTGGTACAGCCAATGTCTGTGCTAAGGCTTTTCTCTCTTTTTCAAATCAATAAAGACCATCCCTTAAAAATTCATACCTATGAAGAACATCGCTTCAAAGTTTTAATCAATAAAGGGGTATCCATTCAAAATTTCACAGCGAGTGAGATGATTCGTTAGAAATGCAAAATTTGCATCCGTTAGGAACACCATTCAAAATTCACATTAATTAAATCATTGGAAATTCAAATCAAGAAATAGCACCCATTCAGAACAGAAGTGGTTCAAAGTTCAAATCTATAATGAACATCTATTCAAAATTAGAATCAATTAAGAAATCTATTCATAATTCACATCAGTTAAGAATATCCATTCAAAATTCACATCAGGTAAAAATATCCATTCAAAATTCACATCAATTAAGAATATCCATTCAAAATTCATATCAATTAAGAACATCATTCAAAATTCACATCAATTAAGAAATCATTCAAAATTCACATCAATTAAGAAATCTCATAATTCCCATCAATTAAGAATATCCATTCAAAATTGACATCAGTTAAGAACATCGAAAATTCACATCAATTAAGAAATCATTCAAAATTCACATCAGTTAAGAATATCTATTCAAAATTCACATCAATTAAGAATATCCATTTAAAATTCACATCAATTAAGAATATCCATTTAAAATTCACATTAAGAATATCCATTCAAAATTGCCATCAGTTAAAAACAATCGTTCAAAACTGACATCAAGTACGGTAAGAACAGCCATTCAAAATGAAAATCAATTAAAACCTTTCAAAATTAAAATCAGTCAAGCGCACCCATTCAAAAGGTCTAGTTTTTCACAAGATCGGGTCACCCCTCATAAGATTTACCGCAAAACTGGACCTTTTGAAGTTAATTGAATAGACTTAAATGTTTTTTTTAAAAAAAAAAATTTATTTATTCTTTAAAGTTTGAGGGCTGTCACAAGATAGGCCTTCTCCAACTATTTCTCACAAGAAAAAAGGCTACTTCAAAGCATGAGATTTTTTTTTAAGACAGCCGTGAACATTATTGCAGAATCGAATAATTGCAAATTTATTTATGCCATTTTTTTTTCCTTTCCAGGCTCACTCAGGTTTACGTCATGATCTTTATCCCGGCACTGCCTGTAAGTTTCCGGCTTTTTCTTTGACTTTCTTCCATAGGGAAGAATGGATAGCTTCTCTTTTTAAAAAAAAAAAAATATACACTGCTCAAAAAAATAAAGGGAACACTGAAACAACACAATGTAACGCCACGTCATGCTGGAGAATGTTGCAGGCAGCAGAACGTGCTCCACGGCGTCTCCAGACCCTGTCACGTCTGTCACATGTGCTCAGTGTGAACCTGCTTTCATCTGTGAAGAGCACAGGGAGCCAGTGGCGAAGTTGCCAATCTTGGTGTTCTCTGGCAAATGCCAAACGTCCTGCACGGTGTTGGGCTGTAAGCACAACCCCCACCTGTGGACGTCGGGCCCTCATACCACCCTCGTGGAGTCTGTTTCTGACCGTTTGAGCAGTGGCCCGCTGGAGGTCATTTTGCAGGGCTCTGGCAGTGCTCCTCCTGTCCCTCCTTGCACAAAGGTGGAGGTAGCGGTCCTGATGCTGGGTTGTTGCCCTCCTACGGCCTCCTCCACGTCTCCTGATGTACTGGCCTGTCTCCTGGTAGCGCCTCCATGCTCTGGACACTACGCTGACAGACACAGCAAACCTCCTTGCCACAGCTCGCATTGATGTGCCATCCTGGATGAGCTGCACTACCTGAGCCACTTGTGTGGGTTGTAGACTCCGTCCCATGCTACCACTAGAGTGAAAGCACCGCCAGCATTCAACAGTGACCAAACCATCAGCCAGAAAGCATAGGAACTGAGAAGTGGTCTGTGGTCGCCACCTGCAGAACCACTCCTTTATTGGGGATGTCTTGCTAACTGCCTATGCTTTCCACCTCTTGTCTATTCCATTTGCACAACAGTACGTGAAATTGATTGTCAATCAGTGTTGCTACCTAAGTGGACAGTTTGATTTCACAGATGTGTGATTGACTTGGCGTTACATTGTGTTGTTTCAGTGTTCCCTTTATTTTTTTGAGCAGTGTATATATACAGGTAGTCCTCAGTTTACGACCACAACTGAGCCCAAAATTTCTGTTGTTAAGCGAGACATTTATTACGTGAATTTTGCCCCATTTTACGGCCTTTCCTGCCACCGTTATTAAGTGAATCACGGCAGTAATTAAGCTACTCACACGGTTCTTAAGCGAAGTACAGCTTTCCCGTTGACTTACCTTGTCAGAAGGTCGCAAAAGGGGATCACGTGACACTGCAACCGTCGTAAATATCAGTCAGTTGCCAAGCGTCTGAATTTTGATCATGTGACCATGCGGGGGGGACGCTGCAACGGTCATAAGTGTGACAAAGGATCCTAAGTCACTTTTTCCAGTGCCGTTGTAACTTTGAACTGTCACTAAGTGAAATGTTGTAAGTCAGGGACTATCTGTGAGAGACTGTGCTTGTGTGTACTTCTTTGTATGCACAGTGCTGCATTCAGGGGGACTAAAACAACCGAAGTTGAAGTCCTCGATTTACGACCGTCAGGCAGCCTGCCCATTGGGGTTATAAGTCACGGCAATTGTAAAATGGGTCGGCCATAGGACCAACCTGATTTCATGACCTGCTTTGCAGCGGTCATTAAGCGAACACAGTGGTTGTGAAGCTGCTACTACGGTCGTTAAGCAAATACCGCGGACTCAAGCCAACCACTGGTTCACGATGGAGGCGGTTTTGCCAAAAAAAACCTAGAAGTAAAGAGCAGATTTTGGCAAAAGCGTCGTAAAATGAGGACACGTGACTACAGGATGCTGCAAACAGATGTAAAAGCAGTCTGGTTGCTTAGCAACAGATGTCTGGTCATGTGACTGCAGCTGTCAGAACTTCAAATCCACATCATAAGCGGGCCGCCCCAGATAGGTCCGTCGTAACTTTGAACGGTCACTAAGTGAACGGTTGTAAGTCGAGGACTACCTGTCAACGTATTTTTCCCCTTTTTAAAAAAAATAGCAGTGAGAGCTTTTATTGGGTTATAATCCCTGTATTTTCTTAACCTGCTTCTGAATTTTGCACATTCGTGCTTAAAGAAAAAGCTAATTTCTCACCGCAAATTTTAGCCAATGTTATAGGAGAATCTTGAGGGTTTTCAAGGATTGGGCGGTGGGTCAAATACTACAGGAAGTCCTCACCTTACAACGGTTCATTTAGTGACCGTTCAAAGTTACAGCAGCACTGAATGACGTGACTTATGACCATTTTTCATACTTACGACCGTTGCAGCCTGCCTGTGATCAAAATTCGGACACTTGGCAACTGACTCATACTTGTGACGGTTGCAGAGTCCCGGGGTCACGTGATCCCCTTTTGCGACCTTCTGACAAGCAACGTCAATGCCAGATTCACTTAACAACGCCGTTGCTAACTGCAGTAATTCATTTAAAAACAGTGGCAAGAAAGGTCATAAAATCAGGCAAAATTCACTGAACAAATGTTTCACTTAGCAACAGAAATTTTGGGCTCAATTGTGGTCGTAAGTCGAGGACTACCTGTATTTCTAACTGGGAGTCATGTTTGCGTTCTGGTTATAAACTACAATTCCCATCAGCCCCCTTTGGCAACTCATTAGCTAAGCAAGGGGGCGGGGACAATGAAATGATCTTTCCCACATTTGCATTGAATAGAATAGAATAGAATAGAATAGAATAGAATAGAATAGAATAGAATAGTGGAAGGGACCTTGGAGGTCTTCTAGTCCAACCCCCTTGCCCAAGCAGGAGTCCCTAAACCATTTCTGACAGCTGGCAGGTTGAACTCCAGCAGGTAAAGCTTTCCACGATTCTTCCCTGAAACTCAGAAGCTGTACCAGTGGAACTTCTGCCTGGAACAGTGGTAGATTCTTCTACTGAGCCTAGGATTAGTCAGTACTTCTCCCATCTTAGCAAGTTTAAGATGTATGGACTTCAAGTCCCAGAATTCTGGGACTTGAAGTCCATACATCTTAAACTTGCTAAGATGAGAAACAATGGTCTAGGTCAGGGGTAGGCAACCTTGGCCCTTTTATGACTCGTGGACTTCAACTCCTAGAATTCCTGAGTCAGCATGGCTCAGCTTGGAAACCTCTCCCTTTCCGCTCAGCATGGCTGGCTAAGGAATTCTGGGAGTTGAAGTCCATGAGTAATAAAAGAGCCAAGGTTGCCTACCCCTGGTCTAGACCAGGGGCCCTTTTATGACTCGTGGACTTCAACTCCCAGAATTCCTCAGCCAGGTACGCTGGTTCAGGAATTCTGGGAGTTGAAGTCCACAAGTCATAAAAGGGCCAAGTTTGAAGACCCCCGGTCTAGATTGTCTCTAGAACAGGGGTCTTCCAACTTGGCCCTTTTATGACTTGTGGACTTCAATTCCCAGAATTCCTCAGCCAGGCACCCTGGTTCAGGAATTCTGGGAGTTGAAGTCCACAAGTCATAAAAGGGCCAAGTTTAAAGACCCCTGCTCTAGAATGTCTTCCAATCTATGCATTCAGGATGCAACAATTTTATAGCTGGCAGTGCTCAGAAAAATGGCAATTCCTTTTTTGGGGGGCCAATTCGATGACAAATTAATGAATCTTCCTTTTTCCTAATTGCTTTTTTTTTTTTTTTCCTTTTCTGCATCTCGCAGGCAGCCTTTATTTACCAGATCCAAATGCGGTATTTGCAAAACCAGGTACATACATTCCTTTCCTTCCTTCCTTCGCCGTTTGCATCTCTTTGCAAGCGACAGCTTGGGAAGGTATCTTACAGAGCAACAGAATAACAGAGCTGGAAGGGACCCTAGAGGTCTTCTAGTCCAACCCCCTGCTCAGGCAGCAATCCCTGCCCAGACAGGCTGTCCCATCTCTTCTTTAAAAACTTCCAGTGTTGGGATGGAAGGGCTGGATCCTAATGAAGCATCTTGATCTAAATTAGAAGCTCTTCTAGCCCAATAACTATAAGGGGGGGGGGGGAACCAAGAAATTGGTGATCCACGTTTCTGTGGTTCTGCCAGCGAGCATCTCATGGTACTCCTTGAAATGTAACAATAAAATAAAATAATATTTCATTGCAGAAAATCATTTGGCCAGAGGTTTTTTGTGGCATTGCTGCAAACATTATCAACGTCCTGGCGAATTATATTTTCCTTTACCAATTCCATATGGGCGTTCCGTAAGTAGGCTGTTTAATACAATAATGTCTATTTCCACGGCAGGTTTGTTTCTGCTTCCCTTTCTTGGATCAGAGTTGTGTTTGCCAAGTGATTTTTTTGGGGAAAACTGGATATCAGTTATAGGTTTTAGCAGAAGATGGTTGATAAAGCCACGGATGAAGTGAATTAGAATTCATCAAACTGCAGACTCTGCAAAACTCAACTACAGCCCGTCCTCAATTTACAACAGTTCATTTAGTGACCGTTCAAAGTTACCATTGAAAAAAGTGACTGACGACCGTTTTTCACACTCGCAGCATCCCCAGGGTCATGTGATCAAGATTCAGCTGCTTGGCAACTGACTCGTATTTATGACGGTCGCCGTGTCTCGGGATCACGTGATCCCCTTTTGCGAGCTTCTGACAAGCAAAGTCCATGGGGGGAAGCCAGTGTGACTAACCGAATATCTGCAGTGATTCACTTAACAACTGTGGTGAGAAAGGTCGTAAAATGGGACAAAAAACTGTCTCACTGACAGATGTTTCGCTTCTCCTCCAAGAAGCTTCTTCTGCTCTGACTGGATGGTGGGGAATGGAAGGATTTATACTCCTTGCAGACAGCCGGTCATTTGCCTTCTTTGAGAGCAGGGGTAGGCAACCTTGGCTCTTTTATGACTCATGGACTTCAACTCCCAGAATTCCTGAGCCAGCATGGGGGAACTATGGCCCCTTCATGACTCGTGGACTTCAACTCCCAGAATTCCTGAGTCAGCCATGCTGAGGGGAAAGGGAGAGATTTCCAAGCTGAGCCACGCTGGCTCAGGAATTCTGGAAGTTGAAGTCCACGAGTCATGAAAGAGCCACGGTTGCCTACCCCTGTTTTAGAGAGTCCTTGAGGCCACTTGGAGGTTTATCTGTGTCCACTGGTTTGAAAGACGAGTCAAAGAGGCCATTATATCAAAATTGAACAGCCCTCCCTCGACAGTTTGGGGGGAGGGATATGACATCATCCATCTCCAGTCTACAACCCGGTCCTTTCAGCAGTTCCAAGAAGGCTCCACACCCATTTGCACCACTCAGGTGACCCCGAGGACACAAAGAAACCTCCAAGTGGCCTCAACGACTCTCTAAAACAATGCAAATGACCGGCTGTCTGCAAGGAGTATAAATCCTTCCATTCCCCCACCATCCAGTCAGAGCTGAAGAAGCTTCTGGGATGAGAAGCGAAACGACTTCAAAGATTAAAAAGACAGTCCAGTTGCCTCTTGAAAAAAGCACCTTTGGGACAACCATTTACCTGGATGATTGAGAATCTCGATCAACATTTATGGACGTGGTCATGAATTTTACAATTTTACGACCTTTTCTGCCACAGTTGTTAAGTGAGGCATGTGGTCATTAAGCGAATCAGGTGGTCCTTAAGCAACTCCTGGTCCTCCCATTTCCTTCGCTTGTGGGAAGACCCCTGGGAAAGTCCTAAATGGCAATCACATCACCCTGGGATCCTGCACCTGTCATAAACACAGGCCGGTTGCCCACGCTCAGATTTGGATCCTGTGTCCACGGAGACCCTGTGACCGTCGTAAGTGTGAGGACTCTCTTTTTTCAGGGCTGCTGTAACTTCAGATGGACAAATAAAGGGTCGTAAGTTGAGGATTAGAGATGGGGAAGCCAGGAAAAAACTGGAAAAATTGGGGGGGAAAAACAGGTCTTTTTCTGTTTTTTTCCTTCTTTTTTTGAAAGCCGTTTGGGGGAATAAATGGGAAGAAAACCTCCAATTTTTTCAGTTTTTTTTCCAGGCCTTCCCATCTCTATCGAGGACTAGCTGTGTTGAAATTCCTCTCCCTCAAATTCACGGGCAAAGAAAATTGGGAGAGGCTTGAAAGCGACATGGTGTGAATATTCACAAAACCGACAAAAACCCCAAGCAATTTTTTAAAAGATTTCCCGCCAATTTCTATTCTGATGACCTGCATTTTTTTATTTCCCTCAAAGAGGGTCCGCCTGGGCCAACACCATCGCTCAGTATGCTCAAGCCATCAGCCTCTTTCTGTACATCAAGTGGAAGAAGCTTCACGTCGAAACCTGGGGAGGTGAGACCCCCCCCATTATAGGCGTGAGGAAGGGTGGGGGGGGGTCTTTCCTTGCTTGCTCCACTGCCAGACTCTCATTGCCGACTTCTCAATTAGAGGATTAATTAGAGAGCCAGTTTGGTCTAGTGGCTAGAAAGCGGGAGACGGTGAGTTCTAGTCCTGCCTTAGGCATGAACATAGCCAGCTGGGTGACTTTGGGCCAATCACCAGGAGACGGTGAGTTCTAGTTCCGCCTTAGGCGTGAAAGCTGGCTGGGTGACTTTGGGCCAATCACCAGGAGATGGAGAGTTCTAGTTCCGCCTTAGGCATGAAAGCCAGCTGGGTGACTTTGGGCCAATCACCAGGAGACTGTGAGTTCTAGTCTCACCTAAGGCATGAAAGCCAGCTGGGTGACTTTGGGCCAATCACCAGGAGATGGTGAGTTCTAGTCTCGCGGCATGAAAGCTATTTGGGTGACTTTGGGCCAATCACCAGGAGACTGTGAGTTCTAGTTCCACCTTAGGCATGAAAGCCAGCTGGGTGACTTTGGGCCAATCACCAGGAGACTGTGAGTTCTAGTCTCACCTAAGACATGAAAGCCAACTGGGTGACTTTGGGCCAATCACCAGGAGACTGGGAGTTCTAGTCCTGCCTTAGGCATGAAAGTTGTCTGGGTGACTTTGGACCAATCACCAGACTGTGAGTTCTAGTCTCACCTAAGGCATGAAAGCCAGCTGGGTGACTTTGGGCCAATCACCAGGAGACAGTGAGTTCTAGTCCCGCCTAAGGCATGAAAGCCAGCTGGGTGACCTAGGGCCAATCACCAGGAGAAGGTGAGTTCTAGTCCTGCCTTAGAAAAAATGGCATTTTCCACCCTATCCTATAGATACAGTAGACACTCCTGTGCCGGACTCAAAAACCAACATTCTCTTGATTCAAACCACGAATCCTGGCTTGTTCAGGTGATTTTCCTTCTTTTTTTTTCCAGGTTGGTCCATGGACTGTCTGCAGGAGTGGGGGCTCTTCATGTCGCTGGCGATTCCCAGCATGCTGATGATTTGCATTGAATGGTGGACCTTTGAAATTGGAAGCTTTCTGATAGGTCAGGAGTGGGCAGGGGGAGGAGCTATGGTTGGGGGTGGGCCCAAAAGACAGGACACTCCCTTTCTCCCAGGTGGGTGGGGCAATAAATATTGCTGTAGTGGGAATGCTGAAACAGGTAGTTGTCGATTTACGACCGTTCATTTAGTGACTGTTCGAAGATACAACGGTGCTGAAAAGAGTGACTTGTAACTGGTCCTCACATTTATGACCGTCACAACTTGTCGAGGATTTGAAGATCAAAATCCAAGCGCTTGTCAACTGGAATATTCAGATAGCTCTCGACTTACAACAGTTCGCTTAGTGACCACTCAAATTACAACGGCACAGAAAAAGTTACTTAGGACCGTTTTTCACACTTACGACCATTGCTGCATCCCCACGGTCAGGTGATCAAAATTCAGGCTCTTGGAAACTGACTCGTATTTATGACGGTCGCAGTGTCCCGGGGTCACGTGATCCCCTTTTGCGACCTTCTGCCAAGCAAAGGTCCATGGGGAAGCCAGATTCACTCAACAACCGTGTTCCTTGTTTAACAACAGCAGCGATTCACTTAACGATGGCAACAAGAAAGGTCGTAAAATGGGACAAAATTCACTTAACAACGGTCTTTTTTGGGTTCCATTGTGTTCCTACGCCGCAGAGGGCTACCTGTATTTTTAAGGGTTGCAGCATGTCCACTTGCAACTTTCCCAGCTGGCTTCCAACAAGCAGTGATGGAAGCCAGACTCACTTAATGCCCACATGGTTGTAAAACTGAGTGCGACTCATTTAGCTAACCATCCTGCTTAGCATCAGTAATTCGGGTTCCAATTGTGCTTGTAGATTGTGGACTACCTGTAATATTCCTTGCAGGATCCCTCAGGGATGAGCTCCAAAAACTCATGAAGGCAGCTTAGCCGCCATTTAAGCAGAGGGTTGGACTAGATAGAAGACCTCCAAGGTCCCCTCCAACTCTGCTATTCTATTCTATTCTATTCTATTCTATTCTATTCTATTCTATTCTATTCTATTCTATTCTATTCTATTCTATTCTATTCGTTTCTATTCCTGTTTCTATTCTATTTTATTCCTGTTTCTATTCTATTTTATTCCTGTTTCTATTCTGTTCTGTTCTGTTCTGTTCTGTTCTATTCTATTCCTGTTTCTATTCTATTTTATTCCTGTTTCTATTCTATTCTATTCTATTCTATTCTATTCTATTCTATTCTATTCTATTCTATTCTATTCTATTCTATTCTATTCTAAATTCTATTCTATTCTGTTCTGTTCTGTTCTATCCTCAATAAAGATTCTATCCTATCCTAGACATTTTAGACCTCTTCCCTGTAGACATTCCTGGATATATATATATATATATATATATTATTTATTTCCCATTATTTTTTTTTTTAATTTCAGGCCTCCTCAGTGTGCTGGATCTTTCTGCACAATCCATCATCTATGAAATCGCCACCGTTGCATATATGGTAAGCATTTCCCGTCCGCCATTATCACCACAACGGTGCAACGAGAGGCTGTGCACCCAGAGCTTCCGCCGCGCATGCCAAAAAAAATTAGGTCGAGGCCTGCCATCTTGACTTTTTCGACCCTCTGACAGACCCCTCAAATTAGCCACCGAACATGTAAATTTTCCTGCATTTATGCTTTGTCTCGTCTCTCGTTGATATACAGGGACAGCTCGTCTTTGGGTTATGACCCTTTATTTAAAGACCAGGTGTAATTACCAGGGTGCGGGGGAAAAATGACTTATGGCCAGTCCTCACACTTACGACCGTTGCAGCATCCCCAGGGTCACAAGATCAATATTCAGACGCTGGGCAACTGACTCATGTTTATGACGGTTGCAGTGTCCCGGAAGGGGGAGGGGGGATAAAAGCCGGCTTCCAACAAGCAAAGTCAAAGGGGAAAGATGGATTCACTTAACGACCATGTGACTCACTTCATGACCACCCAAAAAGGTCGTAAAATCAGGCGCCTGACGACCGTATCACTTAGCGACCAAAGTTCCGGTGGCAATTGTGATCATTGTCCTGGTTCCGGTAGATGAGACCAATTAGAAGAACTTCAAGGCAAGGAATTCTTTCTCAAAGAACATTTTTATTTGGCTACAAAATAACGGCACATACAAAGATGAACCCAAGACTAAATTAACCCCTCCCCTTAATTACAAAGCTGCAAGTTGCAATTCCCACCCCAATTAGGTGTCATAAATCACATTCACCAATTATTAGAAAACACTCTAACACTCTCTCCCAGCTCTCCAGCCCGCCAAAATGTTATCGGCAATGACCTTGGTTCCCATGCATTTCAATTGTTTTGGATAACTGAGAACTACACTCCCCCCTCCCTTCTTCTAATCTAATAATCTCACCACGATGTAAAAAAGATGTTGAGACTCTAGAAAGAGTACAGAGAAGAGCAACAAAGATGATCAGGGGACTGGAGGCTAAAACATACAAGGAACGGTTGCCAGAATTGGGTATGTCTAGTTTAATGAAGAGAAGGACGAGGGGGGACATGATAGGGGCTGCCCGAAAGAAGAGGGAGTCAAGCTATTCTCCAAAGCGCCTGAAGGCAGGACAAGAAGCAACGGATGGAAACTAATCAAGGAGAGAAGCAACCTAGAACTAAGGAGGAACTTCCTGACAGTTACAACAATTAACCAGTGGAACAACCTGCCTCCAGAAGCTGTGAATGCTCCAACACTGGAAGTTTTTAAGAAGAGACTGGACAGCCATTTGTCTGAAATGGTGTAGGGTTTCCTTCCGTCTCACCAGGTCTGTGTTCTGTGTTAAGTCTCGGTTTTGCTTTCTTTGCCTCGGTTTAGATTCCCTTTGGGATCGGGGCCTCGACCAGCGTCCGAGTGGGCAACGCCTTAGGAGCCGGGAAGGCAGAAGAAGCCCGGAAGTCATCGATGGTCGCCATCTTTTGCACAGGTATCATCCTGCGGCTGGTAGAAAGAACGGAAGCCATGGGAAGCATAAAGCAGCATTTCAGGGTCAGAATAGAGCTGGAAGGGACCTTGGAGGTCTTCTAGTCCAACCCCCTCCTCCAGCAAGAGAGCGTATACAATTTCCAAGAATCGCAGAATCCTAGGACTGGAAGGGACCTTGGAGGTCATCTAGTCCAACCCCCTACTCAAGACAGGAGACCTTATATACCATCCTGGTCAAAGGGTTCTCTAATGTTTTCTTGACAACCTCCAATGATGGAGCACCCACAATTCCGGGAGAGTTCCATCCATCCATCCATCCATTCCTCCCTCCCTCCATCCATCCATCCATCCATTCCTCCATCCATCCATCCATCCATCCATCCATCCATCCATCCATTCCTCCCTCCCTCCCTCCCTCCCTCCCTCCCTCCTCCCTCCCTCCCTCCCTCCATCCATCCATCCATCCATCCATCCATCCATCCAAGTGATTGTCCAGTCTCTTCTTAAAAACACCCAGTGATGGAGCACTCACAACTTCTGGTGGCAAGCTGTTCCACTGGTTAATTGTCCTCACTGTTAAGTTTCTCCTTAATTCCAGGTTGCTTCTCTCCTTGATTAGTTTCCGTCCACTGTTTTTTCTCCTGCCTTCAGGTGCTTTGGAGAATAGCTTGACTCCCTCTGTCTTTTTTTCTTTCTCAAATATATAAACCAAGACAACACGCTGTACACCAGGCCCTGGAGATTGTTATTGTTAAAGACCAATAAAATATTTAAAAAAATAAAATAAAACTATGGTCCCCTTTAAGACCTGTGGACTTCAACTTCCAGAATTCCTGAGCCAGCCATGTTGGCTGGCTCAGGAATTCTGGGAGTTGAAGTCCACAGGTCTTAAAGGGGACCATACAGTAATTGCCCTTCCTGGACTTTGCTGTGATTTTTCTTAAATTTCTCTCTTTCTAATGCTCTGGATAGCAGGATAGGCAGCAGATAAAATGGAATGAATGAACAAATAAAATTTATCTTGGCACGGCTTCAACTCCCATTCTTTTCCCCGTGTTTTTTGCTTTTTTTTTTTCTCTAGTGGGATTCTTCCTTCTGATGTGTGTTGTGTTGACAGCCTCGAAAGACGTTTTGGCCTACATTTTCACCAGTGAAAAGTAAGTGTGACAATCTGGGAGTGGAAGTCCGCAGGTCTTAAAACTGCAAAGACTGGACACACCCCCCCCCCCCCGGCTTAGAGGATGCTGCTGCTGCTGCTAATTTTAATTTATTTGTCCAAACAGGGAGGTGGTTGACCTGGTGGCTTATGTGATGCCCGTCTACATCGCCTTCCACCTGTTTGAAGCTCTTTGCGTGAGTCCATTTCTTTTGTTGAAAGAAAAGTCTTCATCGTGGTTCAGTCCAAGCTGGGAATAAACTGCAACCTTCTTTCTAAAGCAGTCGCCATGTTTATTCCCAGCTTGGCAGTTTATTCCCAGCTTGGACTGAACCACGATGAAGACTTTTCTTTCAACACTTTTTTCACTTCTTTTAAGAGGGCTGGACTTCCACTCCCAGAATTCCCCAGCCAGCCTGCTTTAAGATGGGTGGACTTCCACTCCCAGAATTCCCCAGCCAGCATGCTTTAAGAGGGCTGGACTTCACTCCCAGAATTCCCCAGCCAGCCTGCTTTAAGATGGGTGGACGTCCACTCCCAGAATTCCCCAGCCAGCATGCTTGAAGAGGGGTGGACTTCCATTCCCAGAATTCCCCAGCCAGCATGCTTTAAGAGGGGTGGACTTCAACTCCCAGAATTCCCCAGCCAGCCTGCTTTAAGAGGGGTGGACTTCCATTCCCAGAATTCCCCAGCCAGCATGCTTTAAGAGGGATGGACTTCCACTCCCAGAATTCCCCAGCCAGCAGGCTTTAAGAGTGGTGGACTTCCACTCCCAGAATTCCCCAACCAGCCATGATTTAAGACGGTGGACTTCCACTCCCAGAATTCCCCAGCCAGCCATGCTTAAAGATGGATGGACTTCTACTCCCAGAATTCCCTAGCCAGTCTGCCTTACTTTAACTCCCAGATTTCCCCGGCTAGTCTGCTTGAGGAAGGGTGGACTTCAACTCCCAGAATTCCCCAGCCAGCACAGTGGGGACTCTGGGAGCTGAAGTCCACACACCTTCAATTTGCAGAGGTTCAGGAACTCTCTTGTAACCCATCCTTCCTTTCCTCTCTCGCAGGCTACAACCAGCGGGGTGCTGCGTGGCACCGGAAGGCAGAAACTGGGCGCCATTTTCAACATGTTGGGCTACTACACCGTCGGCCTGCCCTTGGGGGTTGTGCTCCTTTTCGTCGCCAAACTTGGCATGATAGGTACTGGCAGAGATTTCCCCTGGCAGCCTTGTTCAGATAGTCCTCAGGTTACGACCATAACTGAGCCCCACGATTAGGGTTGCGAGTTGTGACAGTCGTAAAGCAGGTCATCACACGACCGGACCTGACTTTTACAATCTTTTTCACAGCGGTTTGTTAAACAAACTCACTGTTTGCTAAGGGAAGGTTTCTGTCAAAAACTGGAATGCTGGTTTTGAGGAAAAAATTGTCATAAATCATGGTCAGCTGATGAGGGGATTCTTCCAATGTGGGCTAGTTGCCAAGTGCCCAAAATATGGACGTGTGACCGTGTGTGTGTGAGGGGGCAGACATCACAACTTCAAACCTAGGATCCGAGTCCCTTTTTCATTTCCACTTAGCGACTTTGAACGGTTGCTAAGGGATCGGTCGTAAGTCGAGGACTAGCTGTAGGTAACTAATACAGTGGTACCTTGGTACTCAACTGCTTTGAAACTCGTCGAATTTGGTACTAAGGGAATTTTGACCCTAAAATGTTGTCCCGCTACTCATTGTTGGTTTGGTATTCAACGCAACAAGCTAGAACTTGTCGATATTGGCTGCTTTGTGAGCCACTGCAGGTAATCCTCAAGTTATGACTCCGACTGAGCCCAGAATTTATGTTGCTAAGTGAGAAATGTGTCACATGAGTTTTGCCCCGTTTTGCAACCTTGCTTGCCCCCGTTGTTAAGTGAATAGCTGCAGTTAAGTCAGTCACACGGTCATTAAGTGAATCCAGCTTCCCCATTGACTTTGTTTGTCACAAGGTCGCTAAAGGGGACCACATGACCCCCATGGGACACGTCGACCGTCATAAATATGAATCAGTTGCCAAGCATTCGAATTTTGGTCACATGACCATAGGGGAATGCTGCGATGGTCATAAGTGTGAAAAACGGTCCTCAGACATTTTTTTCAATGCCGTTGTAACTTCAAATGGTCACTAAGTGAACTGTCGTAAATTGAGGACCGCCTGTACATTTTTCATTAGGGGAAAAATTCATTTGGTAATCTTTGATTATGGTATTCATCGTACCTGCCAGAATCAATAAATGATGAGTACTGAGGTAACTTAAGGCATCTGCTCTCGAAAATAGCTAAGCAGGGTTGAGTTTGGTCGAAGTTTAAATGGGAGACCACTAGAGCAGACGTCCCCAACCTTTTGGGCACCACCAGGGATTGGTTACATGGAGAGAGTTTTTTCCATAGACTGGAGAGTGTGTGGTTTTGTGTGCTGCCTGCATCTTGTGGATGGGGCTTTGCTTGTTTGTGCGGACCGGTTGCTGGCATGCTGCGGCCTGGTACCGGTCCACGGACCGGGGGTTGGGGACCGCTGCTCTAGGGTCTCCTGCTTAAGCAGGGGGTTGGACTAGAAGACCTCTAAGATCCCTTCCAACTCTGTTATTCTGTATTTGAACAGGGGGATGGACTAGAAGACCTCTAAGACCCCTTCCAACTCTGTTATTCTGTATTCGGACAGGGGGTTGGACTAGAAGACCTCTAAGGCGCCTTCCAACTCTGTTATTCTGTATTCGGACAGGGGGATGGACTAGAAGACCTCTAAGGTCCCTTCCAACTCTGTTATTCTGTATTCGGACAGGGGGATGGACTAGAAGACCTCTAAGGCACCTTCGAACTCTTGTTACTCTCTTCTGTAATCCAATGCTTTAGAAGAGTCACAAAGACAGGCTGAGATACTTCTGTGATTCGAGGATCTCCATACCCTAGAATGGGGAAGTTGAAAAGAAGTCAAAATACAGGTAGTCCTCGACTTACGACCACAATTGAGCCCAAAATTTCTGCTGCTAAGCGAGAGAGTTAAGTGAGTTTTGCCCCACTTTACGAGCTTTCGTGCCCCAGTTGTTAAGTGAATCGCTGCAATTGTTAAGTTAGTCACACGGTTGTTAAGCCAGTCCGGCCTTCCCCATGGTTTTTGCTGGTCAGAAGTTCGCAAAATGGGATCACGTAACACACACACACACACACCCCGGGACCCTGCAAACCGTCACAATTACGAGTCAGTTGCCAAGTGTCTCAATTTTGATCGCCCGACCACGGGGATTCTTGCAACGGTTGTAAGCGTGGAAAACGGTCGTAAGTTGCTTTTTCGGTCACTAAATGAGTGATTGTAAATCGAGGACCACCTGTATCCAAAATCATCGTGGTCGTTAAGTGAGTTTGTCGGAAGCCGGCTGGGAAAGTCGCAAATGGCAGTCACAGGACCTCAGGACATTATAAGCGTCGTTCAATGCAAGAAGCAGCTTTAAGCCGTGTGCTGCAGCTGCCAAAAAAGCCAACACAGTGCTGGGCTGCATTAACAGAGGGATAGAATCAAGATCACGTGATGAGTTAATACGACTTTACAAGGCCTTGGTAAGGCCACACTTGGAATACTGCATCCAGTTTTGGTCACCACAATGTAAAAAAGATGATGAGACTCTAGAAAGAGTGCAGAGAAGAGCAACAAAGATGATCAGGGGACTGGAGGCTAAAACATATAAGGAACGGTTGCTGGAATTGGGTATGTCCAGTTTAATGAAGAGAAGGACGAGGGGGGACATGATAGCAGCCTTCCAGTATCTCAGGGGCAAAATCATTGTGGTCGTTAAGTGAGTTTGTCGGAAGCCGGCTGGAAAAGTCGCAAATGGCACTCACATGATCTCAGGACATTGTAAGTGTCGTTCGATGCAAGAAGCAGCTTTAAGCAGTGTGCTGAAGCTGCCAAAAAAGCCAACACAATGCTAGGCTGCATTAACAGAGGGATAGAATCAAGATCACGTGAAGCCTTAATACCACTTTACAATGCCTTGGTAAGGCCACATTTGAAATACTGCATCCAGTTTTGGTCACCACGATGTAAAAAAGATGTTGAGACTCTAGAAAGAGTGCAGAGAAGGGCAACAAAGATGATCAGGGGACTGGAGGCTAAAACATATAAGGAATGGTTGCTGGAATTGAGTATGTCTAGTTTAATGAAGAGAAGGACGAGGGGGGACATGATAGCAGAGTTCCAATATCTCAGGGGCTGCTCCAAAGAAGAGGCAGTCAAGCCATTCTCCAAAGCACCTGAAGGCAGGACAAGAAGCAACGGATGGAAACTAACCAAGGAGAGAAGCAACCTGGAACTAAGGAGAAACTTCCTGACAGTTAGAACAATTAACCAGTGGAACAACCTGCCTCCAGAAGCGGTGAATGCTCCAACACTGGAAGTTTTTAAGAAGAGACTGGACAGCCATTTGTCCGAAATGGTATAGGGTTTCCTGCCTGAGCAGGGGGTTGGACTAGATGACCTCTAAGGTCCCTTCCAACTCTGTTATTCTGTATTTGAATAGATAGATAGATAGATAGATAGATAGATAGATAGATAGATAGATAGATAGATAGATAGATAGATAGATAGATAGATAGATAGATAGATAGATAGATAGATAGATAGATAGATAGATAGATAGATAGATAGATAGATAGATAGATAGATGATCATGGATGGATAGATAGACTATTATTATTATTATTATTATTATCATTATTATTTTTCTCAGTGCCGTTGTAACTTCAAACGGTTGCTAAACGAACGGTCGTAAACTGAGGACTTTGCGATTTTTTTCAGTCTCTCCTCCCCGTGGTTTTTCTTCCTAGGGTTTTGGCTGGGCATGCTGATTTGCACCCTGATCCCCTGCATCTGCTCCATCACCTACATTATCCGGATGAACTGGCTGCAGGTAGCTGAAGAGGTAAGACCGCCCCCCTCTGCTCTGACCACTAGGGAACACTCCCCCTGCATTCGATGTCTAGTCCCCTTTTCCTTCCCATCCCGGTCATTCTCACTCGTTTTGCACTGCTCGACTTACGACCATCACCCAGCCTAGACTTATAAGTCGTAACTCAGGCCGGTCATTAAACAAGTCACCGTGTAACCATGCCCAGTTTGATGACCTGTTTTTTTTTAAACGGCGGTTCTTAAGTGAAGCAAACGCTGTGGTCCTTACGCAAACATCACGGTCGTTAAGGGGATCCAATGTCTGCAATGTCCCCCTTTTTTTTTTTCCTGCCGGAAACCGGAAGTAAACATTGGTTTCCCGCAAAAAATGTCATAAATCATTTTTAACGTGGCTTGCTGGATGCTGCAAAATGGATGTAACTGTGGGACGGTTGCCGGGCACGCAAAATGCGATCATGTGACTGTGGAGGGGAGTGGGAAGCTGTCAGCATTTCCAATCAGGTTCATATGTAGCCCGAGAAGAAGTGTGTTGTAACTATGAGCAGTCACTAAGTGATCAGACCTAAAGGGAGGACTATCTATGCGTGGAAATTACTGTATGTTTTATTCATTTAATTTTAATTTAAGTATCCTCCCTTTATTATTTTTGCAAATGACTCAAGGCACTGTACATATGCAACACACCTTCCCCCCCCCCCAAGGCGGGACTAGAACTCCTTGTCTTTGGTGATTGGTCCAAAGTCACCCAGCTGGCTTTCATGCCAAAGGCGGGACTAGAACTCACCGTCTCCTGGTGATTGGTCCAAAGTCACCCAGCCAGCTTCTATGCCAAAGACGGGACTAGAACTCACCGTCTCCTGGTGATTGGCCCAAAGTCACCCAGCCGGTTTCTATGCCAAAGGCAGGACTAGAACTCACCGTCTCCTAGTGATTGGCCCCAAGACACCCAACCAGTTTTCATGCAAAGGCAGGACTAGAACTCAGCCCACTTTCCAGCATGTTGCCTTAACTACCAGAACAAACTGTCTCTCTTTATTTCACACTCTTCAAGGAAAAAAAGGAGTTTTTAGCAAAGGCTTTTGCAGTTGGCTTGCTATCCTAAGAACATCCGTTTTGTCCCAGATTGCTATACACAATTGCACAACAGCACCTTGTCAAAAGAACGTTGACGGCTCACAATATTGCACCAGGCAGCCCTATGGCACGGTTTCACACTTTCCACAGTCTCCTATCTGCATTCAATCACGCTTGTTATTTCAGATGATTGCAGAATTGCAATACCTTTGCGTGTTTTTTACCAGTCGCAAATACACAGAACAGGTTCACAGATCCGTTCTAGGAAGAGAAAATAAAGTGGCTGGATGAGAATAGTAGGCTTCAAGGCAATGTGAAAATACATTAAAGTACTTAAAGAGATGCCACATAAAAGAAATGAAAGACCCGTTTTTTTTAAAAATTTAGTGTATATAGAAAACGTCATAGTAGACTGAAGCTACAGGAAGGTTGAATGTTTAAGTAAAAGCAATTCTTGATAATGCAAATAGTCTTTGGATGGGAACTCACCAAGGAGAGAAGCAACCTGGAACTAAGGAGAAACTTCCTGACAGTTAGAACAATTAAACCAGTGGAACTTCTTGCCTCCAGAAGCTGTGAATGCTCCAACACTGGAAGTTTTTAAGAAGAGACTGGACAGTCATTTGTCTGAAATGGTATAGGGTTTCCCGTCTGAGCAGGGGGTTGGACTAGATGACCTCCAGGGTCCCTTCCAACTTTATTATTATTAAATTACACTGAGCTGTCCCACCATGTTAGGAAGGAAGAGATGGGAAGGCATGGGGGGGGGGGGAAACTGGAAAATTTGGGGAAAAAACAGTTTCCCCCCCTTTCCCCCCCCAAAGTTGTTTGGAATTTTTTCAGTTTTTTTTTCCAGGCCTTCCCATCTCTACTTTCAGCTAAATAATTTTAACCAGCAGGATCTTGGAAGATCTAGGAAGAGAGGCTCTCTTTGTCTTTTTAACATCATTTTTGCATGGATTTTTCCTTGAATTTTATCCTTTTTTAACTTGTAAACTGCCTAGAGTCACTTATAGAGAGCGAGATATAAATTTGATTAGTAAATAAATCGTCCATAATTTGCTGCCTTAGTACAGGGGCCTTCCAACTTGGCCCTTTTATGACTTGTGGACTTCAACTCCCAGAGTTCCTCAGCCGTCTATTCTATTCTATTCTCTGATATTCTATTCTATTCTTTCATTGTTCTCTTCTCTTCTCTCTTCTTTCATTATTCTATTCTATTCTCTGATATTTATTCTATTCTGATATTTATTCTATTCTATTCTATTCTATTCTTTCATTATTCTCTTTTCTTCTTCTATTATTCTATTCTATTTATTATTCTATTCTATTCTTTCATTATTCTCTTCTCTTCTTTCATTATTCTATTCTATTCTCCGATATTTATTCTATTCTGTTCTATTCTTCACTATTCTATTCTATTCTAATTTTATTCATGAACTGTAATTTCAAAATGTAACTTATAACCTATATATATTTTCTTGAATTTCACATATCTTATGAAATTGTCTACATATTTCCACCATACGTGTATCATAGTGATATGTGCTCCTTTTATATATATATTATACATTATTCCTGTTATCCACATACTCTGTGCTTTACGCTAAGTAATTAAATAAACCTGTCATCTCCTCCTGATTGTAAACAGCCTAGATTAGAGTCACTGTGTGTGGGTTGGGTGGCCATATAATTTTTTTTTTAAAAAAATAAATACATTTAATAAAATCTCTACCGTTCGGGCTCTTTCTTCCCTTTTAGGCACAGCGCCGTGCGAAACTGTCGCAGAAGCCGGTGGAAGATTTGAACTCGGCTCCCCGGCCAGACAAAGCAGTTTCTTCGTCCGATATCGAAGGCAAAGCAGGGTTTGGAGGTGAGCAAAGGAGCCCCCAAAAAATAAAAATAAAAAAAGCGTTTTAAGCAAATCGGCCAACTTTAGTTGGATTCGGGCCTGAAAAAAAAAGTATTAATTTTAAGATAGGGAATTCTGGACTCAATTGCGGACGTAAGTCGAGGACTTCCCGTAGCTGAACCCGAGACCCACCTGTCCTTTTCTGTTCCAGGACTCACCGGTGCCCAGAACGGTGTCGTGCTGCTGAGCTTCAGCGTCATCGATGGCCCAACCTTGCCGGACAAGAAGGCGGCCAGTGTCCCCAGGACAGGCCGACTTCTGACAACAAAACAACTGATTCTGAGACGGGGACTGGCGGTGGCTGCCGCCGTGGGCATTCTAGCCGTCGGAATATTGATACGGATATTCACGGCGGACAATTAGCGGCTGGGAAGAGGCTGGAACCGACCACCTCGAATCCAAGGCAAGGAAACCAGAGCGAGATGCCCAGCGCCAGGAGCCTGATTCATCCAGCAGGGGGCGCCAGTGGGAGTCATACTCAAGAGCTTCCACCAGGGGGCGCCCATCTCAAGCCAAACGTTGGGGAAGGTTGGCCAACATTTTGCTCGTCCTTGCAAAGCCAAGGTACCCGAATCACGCAAAGACTATTTGGGGGGGGGGGGGGGAATTAAGAAAGTTTTATTTCCATCCCGCAGCCGTCTGCTGTAGATAACCCGACGTGCAGCCACGTTTATGCCATGTAACCTTTCCAGATAAAATCTTTTTAGTAGTAATTTGCGCATGTTTATTTACGCTTTTAAAAACAACAACAACAACAAGAGACTTGGAAGAAAAGCAGGTTAGAAAAGGTTAGCAAACAAAGAAATGTGGACCCCAGAGAGGTCAAAAAAGTCAAAATGGCGGCTCCCAACCCTACATCACCAAATTCTTATCCTTGTTTACGTGAGATTGCAAGGATGGAGCTTCAACATGATTGAGGAGGTCTGTCATGGTTCCAACAGATGAAACTCTTCAAAAGAACTTGGAGGCACTGTTTACCTTAAAGAATCTTTTGAGTAGCACAACATCGGCAGTGCATAATCGGAGCCAAAAACTGAATTCCCCTCCCCTGGGCACATAGTATCAAAGCACAATTCCCTCCTCCAATTAACGGTCATAAATCACATTCCCCAATTAGCTTGAAACGCAGGCTTCCTCTCCAGGTCTCCAACCCAATTCCTTATCAGCTCTGCTTACAATAACCTTGATTCTCACGCTAAGTTTAGTGTTGTTATGTCTAGCTGAACTCTCGTTCACATCCCCCCTCCCAGCATCATCTAACTCCAAAAGCAAAAGGTAAAAGATGGCTATCTTTCCCTCTGTTGTCAATGCAAAAACATCCGATGTTAGCAGCATTGACAGGGTCACTATTTTGACTTCTTTTGACCGCCCTGCAGATGCCAGTAGCCATTTTTTGGGGGGGGGGCATTTAATTTAAAGAGACGAACCGATGCAGCAGGCAGAGTACTTAATTTAGGATTTATTTGGCTTTTGCAATGCGGTTTTAAGCTGTGGTTTGGTCCAATGAAGCTCTGAGGAGCTTATCTAGGAACTCACAAGCGCTATTTATACACAGAGCATAATCTGAACAGGATTAGGCCAGTTTACGGGGTTTGTGTCTCAGCTTCCAGCATTTGGAAAATTCTCTCTTCTGTCAACCGTAGCTTCATTCCTGGCTTGGAACCGTCCGTCCGCTTACTATTAATCCTAGTTTGTTTGATGTTTGCTCATTTCACACGTACAGGGGTTGAACTATTGGCCGAGGGAGGCATATATTGCACGCTCAGGATAATGGGATGTGGAACTGATCTTGGAGGATAGGAAGAAGAGTTTGCAGACTGCTGAGCCCAAAGCAGCAAAAAGGACGTGGCAAACAGCCTTCCCTAGTTTCTTCATTAGTAAATATAATGGGTGGGGGAAGAAGAGAGATTTACATTCAATAACTGCCCTATTGGAGCTTCTGTACAATGGAATTTATTGCGGCTGGGGATGGTGGGAACTGTAGTACAGCAAAATTGCGTCTCTGATGAATAGAATCTGGGTCTAATACATCATTCTCAAAGCTCCGGATGTCTTCCTGGATAGCATTCCTCAGGCTTGGCAGCTGAACGATGGGATGGACTTCAACTCCCAGAATTCCCCAGCCAGCCATATTGTCTGGGGAATTCTGGGAGTTGAAGTCCACAGGCCTTAAAATTAATAACTTTTTTCAGGCCCCAAATCCAATTAGAGCTGGTCTGTTTGCTTTAATGCAAACTGAATTCTTACTTCTTGACACTCCTTTGCACGTGGCTCCACTCCGAAGCCCAGCAGGCACCACCCGCTGGGGCTTCTGGGTGTTGTAGTTCTGGGAAGCGAAGTCCACAGGTTTTAAAATTAATAACTTTTGCGGCCCCCGATTCAGTGAAAGCTGGTCTGTTTGCTCTAAATGAAAACTGATTTTTTTTTACTTCTTGAAACTCATTCCGCGTTGCTCCACTCCAAAACCCAGCAGCCATCACCCGCTGCGGTTTTTGGGTGTTGTAGTCCAGCTGCCAAGCCTGGGATACAGAAATATCTTTGTGGAGGACAAACCAGGACAAAATCACTTGCCCTCAGAGCAAAGAAACGCTTAAAAAAAAATAATCAACTCAGTGCAAAACGGGTCCCCATTTTGTTCCCTGCCATAACACGGCTATAAAATGCAAAAGGTTTGATTGCTCCTTTCAAAGAAAAGAGAAAAAAAATAGCAGAAGCTGTTATTTCCCAAAAGGCAATGAAAACTTCATTTCCGCCCCCCCCCCACCTCACACAGAACAAGCTTCCTTTTAAAAAAGACTCAGTTAAGAAAAATATCTTGAAAATTTAACATTGGGGGCCTCTTCCTAGCTTCTCTGCTTATAAATCTCTTTTCCTTGAAATTCTGTTCTCTCCTTTCTTTGGTGCAAATTGTCCCTTCCCGGAGAGAAGATATATAAGAATATATATAGGATATATTCTCACCCGAGAAATCGGCCTTTTGGTGCTTCTGCTCTCTGTGTTTAATGATTAAGAAGAAATTGCGTTAACACTTGTAAGTAAGTGTTAGAAAAACCCGACACGCATACACACAAACACACACACCGCCTGGATCAGCTTCTTTTAACACAACGTTGTGTTATGGCCCCTGCGGAATCTCCCTCTCAGAAAAGGACAACCTGTGAAAATTGAAAATAAATAATATTAATATTATTATTAATAATATTGATATTATGATCGATAATTATAATCAATAATTATAATCAATAATAATATTGAATAATAATAATATTGAATAATAATAATAATAATAATAATAATAATAATAATAATAATAATAATAATAATAATAATAATAATAATAATAATGGTAAGGACTCGATAGGTAGACAAAAATGCCAAATCCAGTCTGAACATCTGGCTGACTGTGCGATGATCAATAATAATAATAATAATAATAATAATAATAATAATAATAATAATAATAACGACAACGACGATGATGATGATGGTGATGTTGGATGGGATCTTGGAGGTCATCTAGTCCAACCCCTTGCTCAGGCAGGAAGCCCTATACATTTAATATATTTAATTATACATTTAATATATTTATTTAAGACATTTAATATATTTAATTATATATTAAATGTCTGCATTGAAAAAAGGGACAGAGATATAGGCAAGTCCTTGACTGACGATCGCAATGGGGACAAGAATATCTGTTGTTAAGCAGGGCGGTTGTTAAGTGAATCACCCATTTTTTTGCCATTTTTGTTAAGGTAATCACTGCAGTTGTTAAGTGAATCATGGTGTCGTTAAGCGGATCCGGCTTCCCCCACTGACTTTGCTTGTCGGAAGCCGGCTGGGAAGGTTGCAAATAGGAAATGCGTGATCCTGGGATGCTGCAACAGTCATAAGTACACGCCAGTTGCCCAAATTTTTGGCTTTTGGTCATGTGACCATGGGGATGCTGCAACAGTCATCAGTGTGAAGACAGGCTAGGAATCGCTTTCTTCGGTGTCGTCATAACTTCGAACGGCTTTTCGATATGTGATCGGAAGTCGAGACATACCAGAACCAGGAGTGTGACGTCAAAGTAACGTTTAGTGAGGTCAGATAAAATGGGTCAGCTAAACTTAGGATAATCTCAAAATGGCCAGAATATAGGACTATAAAGAGGATAACAATAGAAGAATAGAATATGTGGAATTCAAGAAATTATATATAGGTTATAAGTTACATTTTGAAATAACATTAGTTCATGAAAATAGAATAAGAATGGAATGGAATGGAATGGAATAGAATAGAATAGAATAGAATAGAATAGAATAGAATAGAATAGAATAGAATAGAATAGAATTAGAATTAGAATAGAACAGAATAATGAAAGATGGAATAGAAAAGAAAAGAAAAGAAAAGAAAAGAAAAGAAATAATAGGATAGGACAGGATAGGATAGGCAGGAAACCCTATACCATTTCAGACAAATGATTGTTGAGTCTGTTCTTGTTGGAGCATTCACAACTTCTGGAGGCAAGTTGTTCCACTGGTTAATTGTTCTGTCAAGAAATTCCTCCTTAGTTCTAAGCTGGCTCTCTCTCTCTCTCTCTCTCTCTCTCTCATCTCTATCTCCATCCATCCTTCTCTCTCTCTCATCTATCATCTATCTATCTATCTATCTATCTATCTATCTATCTATCTATCTATCTATCTATCTATCTATCTATCTATCTATCTATCTATCTATCTATCATCTATCTATCTATCTATCTATCCATCCATCCATCCATCCATCCATCCATCCATCCCCTCCATCCCATCCATCCATCCATCCATCCATCCATCCATCCATCCATCCATCCATCCATCCATCCATCCATCCATCCATCCATCCATCCATCCATCCATCCATCCATCCATCCATCCATCCATCCAAATACAGAATAACAGAGTTGGAAGGGACCTTGGAGGTCTTCTAGTCCAACCCCCCTGCTCAAGCAGGAGACCAGCATATACCATTGCAAACAAATGGCTGTCCAGCCTCTTCTTAAAAACTTCCAGTGATGGAGTGCCCACGATTTCTGGAGGCAGGTTGTTCCACTGGTTAATTGTTCTCACTGTCAGGAAGTTTCTCCTCAGTTCTAGGTTGCTTCTCTCCTTGGTGAGTTTCCATCCGTTGCTTCTTGTCCTGCCTTCAGGGGCTTTGGAGAATAGCTTGACTCCCTCTTCTTTGGGGCAGCCCCTGAGATACTGGAAGACTGCTATCATGTCCCCCCTAGTCTTTCTTTTCTCTAGACTGGACATACCCAAATATGGCAACTGTTCTTCGTATGTTTTGGCCTCTGGCCCCCCTCATCATCAGACGGACTGACAGGTGCTGCAACCTGAGCTACGTCATCAGCACATCAAGGGTGACTCCTGATCCCATCCTAAAGACCTTAATCCTCTTTTCCTGGGAGCAATCTGGAGTGGGTCGGCCCGGCATGTGTTTTTTTCCAAATTCCCAGGCTATTTTCCAGCTGAGAGATTGCCTGGCTGTCTCTCATCCAAATACTAAACTTGATACGGTCCTGCTGGGCTTCCTAAAACCCGTGAGGCGCCCTTGTCAACGAGAGGACAGGCAGTCCTCGACATACGGCCGTTGGTTGAACCCTTGGCGTTAAGACAGGGCTGACTTCAGCAGAAGGATTTGGCGCCGATTTGGAGGAAGGTTAAGTGTAAAAAAAACTAAGTGGGAAAAATGGTCGTAAGTCACTTTTTCCAGTGCCGTTGTAACTTTGTATGGTCACTAAATGAACTGCTGTATGTTGAGGACTGCCCGTAATTCTACCTTGATTTTCTTTAGTATATTCCTCCTATACAAGGGGGCCATTTTGTTCACCAAAGCACCAGAGGGCAGGATGAGAAACAATGGTTGGAAACTGACCAAAGAGAGAAGCAATCTGGATATAAGGAGAAACTTCCTGACAGTGAGGACAATTAACCAGTGGAACAGCTTGCCACCAGAAATCGTGGGCGCTCCATCACTGGAGATTTTAAAGAAGACACTGGACAGTCACTTGTCTGAGATGGTGTAGGTTAGAGAGAGAGAGAGAGAGACAGACAGACAGACAGATACAGAGATAGATAGATAGATAGATAGATAGATAGATAGATAGATAGATAGATAGATAGATAGATAGATAGATAGATAGATAGATAGACAGAGATAGAGATAGAGATAGAGATAGAGAGACAGACAGAGATAGATAGATAGATAGATAGATAGATAGATAGATTAGATAGATAGATAGATAGATAGATAGATAGATAGATAGATAGATAGATAGATAGATAGATAGATAGATAGATAGATAGATGATAGATAGATAGATAGATATAGAGAGAGTGAGAGATGAGAGAGAGAGACAGATATGGAGAGGTGGGTAGGCAGACAGACGGATGTATGTATGTATGTGGGGTCCTTGGTGCTCAAAAGCAAGACCAGGGGTAGGCAACCTTGGCTCTTTTATGAGGGTAGGCAACCTTGGCTCTTCAATTCCCAGAATTCCTGAGCCAGCATGGGGGAACTATGGCCCCCTTTATGACTCGTGGACTTCAACTCCCAGAATTCCTGAGCCAGCATGGCTCAGCTTGGAAACCTCTCCCTTTCCCCTCAGCATGGCTGGCTCAGGAATTCTGGGAGTTGAAGTCCACGAGTCATAAAAGAGCCAAGGTTGCCTACCCCTGGGCTAGACAGTCACTTGTCTGAAATGGTATAAGTTCTCCTGCTTGAGCAGGGGGTTGGACTAGAAGACCTCCAAGGTCCCTTCCAGCTCTGATATTCTATTTTACTGTAATGGCAAGTCGAAACGAAGAGGCACGTAGCTGCCAAGCTTTCATTCTCGACAGCCTCATTTTACAAATGGTTTGCGGTGGTCATGAAGCAAGACAAATGGTCTCTTACGCAAATCTGCCTTCCCCCATTGACTGGGCTTGTTGGAAGGCCCCTGGGAAGGTCCCAGGGGGCGATCACCTGACCCCAGGATGCTACAACAGTCACAAGTCCATGCCAGTTGCCGAGCATCCGAATTTTGATCACATGACTACGGGGATGCTGCGAAGGTTCGCAGTTGTGGGGATCGGTCATAAGTCGCCTTTTTCGGTGCTGTTGAAAAGGACTACAGGCGGTGCTCGACTTAACAACAGTTCGTTTAACAACTATCTCACTTAACAACAGAAATTTTGTTCTCAGTTGTGGTCGTATGTTGAGGACTTCCTTTACTTACAAGTAGTCCTTGACTTACAGCCATTCGTTTAGCGACCGTTCGAAGTCACAGCGGCACTGAAAAAAGTGACCGTTTTTCACACTTATCGACCGTCGCACCATCCCCCCTCCACGGTCACGTGATCAAAATTCAGACACTTGGTAACTGGCTCATGTTTATGACGGTCGCAGCATCCTGGGGTCACGTGATCCCCTTTTGCGACCAGCAAAGTCCATGGGGAAGCCACATTCGCTTCACGACTATGTGACTAACTTAACCGCTGCAATGACTCCCTTAACAACGGTGGCAAGAAAGGTTGTCAAATGGGGCAAAACCCACTTAATGATGGTCTCTTGCTTAGCAACAGAAACATGGGGCTCAATTGTGGGCGTTAAGTCGAGGATGACCTGTAATTTCAAGCGGTTGCTAAATAAGTGGTTATAAGTCGAGGACTACCTGTAGCAGGGGTGGGGAACTATGGCCCCTTGATAGCTTGTGGACTTCAACTCCCAGAATTCCTGAGCCAGCAGGGGGAGCAATGGGCCTTTTAGGACTTGTGGACTTCAACTCCCAGAATTCCTGAGCCATGGGTGGAGAACTATGGCCCTTTTATGGCTTGTGGACTTCAACTCCCAGAATTCCTGAGCCAAGGGGAACCATGGCCCTTTTATGACTTGTGGACTTCAACTCCCAGAATTCCTGAGCCAGCAGGGGGAGCAATGGGCCTTTTAGGACTTGTGGACTTCAACTCCCAGAATTCCTGAGCCAGCATGGGGGAACTATGGCCCCCTTCATGACTCGTGGACTTCAACTCCCAGAATTCTTGAGTCATGGGTGGAGAACTATGGCCCTTTTATGCCTTGTGGACTTCAACTCCCAGAATTCCTGAGGCAGCATGGGGAACCACGGCCCTTTTATGACTTGTGGACTTCAACTCCCAGAATTCTTGAGTCATGGGTGGAGAACTATGGCCCTTTTATGCCTTGTAGACTTCAACTCCCAGAATTCCTGAGCCAGCATGGCTGGCTCAGGAATTCTGGGAGTTGAAGTCCACAAGTCCTAAAAGAGCCAAGGTTCCCCACCCCTGACTTATAGTATTTCTGGAAGCCTTGTGGGGCGGGCTCTATTTCTTGATTTGGCCTACCTCGGAGGGCTGACATCCCGATAGACCAGTCTGTGCAAAAGCATCCTGGCCAGGGCTCACCTTGATCACAATGGCGGCCACAATCCCCAGCACCGCCAGGGCGACCAGGCCAAACTTCCACATGCTGAACTTCTTCAAGACGAAGAATTTAGCCCAATCCACCTTCTTCTGGCTGTTCGGGGGGTACCGAATACTGTTGACAGTTTCCATCTTGAACGACCGGATGAGGCAGGCGCGCCGATGGGAAAAGGTTTCGAAGCTGAAACGGCCATGGTAGGCGCCGATGCCGCTGTTACCTGTGGGGAAGAGAAGATTTCAAGGGAGGGGGGTCGTAGCTGGGCCAACCTGGAGAGAGGACAACACTGTAAAAACCGGGAGATGGTGAGTTCTAGTCTCCCCTTAGGCATGAAAGCCAGCTGGGCGACTTTGGGCCAATCACCCGGAGATGGTGAGTTCTAGTCCTGCCTTAGGCATGAAACCCAGCTGGGTGACTTTGGGCCAATCACCAGGAGACGGTGAGTTCTAGTCCTGCCTTAGGCATGAAAGCCAGCTGGGTGACTTTGGGCCAATCACCCGGAGACGGTGAGTTCTAGTCCTGCCTTAGGCATGAAACCCAGCTGG
Organism: Azemiops feae; assembly: GCA_023970755.1. NCBI lineage: Eukaryota > Metazoa > Chordata > Lepidosauria > Squamata > Viperidae > Azemiops > Azemiops feae. Next base: position 213,582 of record JALGBA010004108.1, on the reverse strand, counting down.
GCGACTTTGGGCCAATCACCCGGAGACGGTGAGTTCTAGTCCCGCCTTAGGCATGAAACCCAGCTGGGCGACTTTGGGCCAATCACCCGGAGACGGTGAGTTCTAGTCCCGCCTTAGGCATGAAAGCCAGCTGGGTGACTTTGGGCCAATCACCAGGAGACGGTGAGTACTAGTCCTGCCTTAGGCATGAAAGCCAGCTGGGCGGCTTTGGGCCAATCACCAGGAGACGGTGAGTTCTAATCCTTCCTTAGGCATGAAACTCAGCTGGGTGACTTTGGGTCTAATCTGAGACTCACCAACGCCTCCGAAAGGTAAACCTGGAATTGAGAAGTGCATAAGGACATCGTTGGCGGTAACTCCGCCGCTTGAGGTTTCGGCAATCATTTTATCAATGACCTGGGAGACAAGAGGGAGGAGATCAAAGCAAAGGCTGTTGATGACATCCGTTGGAGGAAAAATCAATGGCGACTCGTACTTGGATGGATTAACCCAGGGGTAGGCAACCTTGGCTCTTTTATGACTCGTGGACTTCAACTCCCAGAATTCCTGAGCCAGCCATGCTGAGGAGAAAGGGAGAGGTTTCCAAGCTGAGCCATGCTGGCTCAGGAATTCTGGGAGTTGAAGTCCACAGTCATAAAAGAGCCAAGGTTGCCTACCCCTGGATTAACCGGTAGGAGAGAACACAGGCGGTCCCCGACTTACAACAGTTGGCTTAGTGACCGTTCAAAGTTACAACGGCACTGAAAAAAGGGACATGAGAGTTTTTCACACTTACGACCGTTGCAGCCTCCCCGTGATCAAAATTAGGATGCTTGGCAACTGGTTCGCATTTATGACGGTCGCAGCATCCCGGGATCACGTGATCCCCTTTGGCGACCTTCTGACCAGCAAAGTCCACCAGATTCACTTAACAACCGTGTTCCTAACTTAACCACCGCAGTGTTTCACTTAACAACGGTGGCAAGAAAGGTCGTAAAACGGGGCGAAACTCACTGAAGTGTCTCACTTAGCAACAGAAATTTTGGGCTCTATTGTGGTCTTAAGTTGAGGACTACCTGTACACCACAGTGGAGTCCCAAATT